>JAGDYQ010000058.1:4914557-4922057 GCA_021962125.1 Bulinus truncatus | reverse complement strand
TCGTTGACCCGCAGATTAAAGTTATGTTGGCATGTAAGGAGCTGGAGGACAAAATGTCTGCAGTTGAAAAAGAAGCATGGATTGCGTTTAGACATGTTTTTCATAGCTTTTTAGGCAACAATAAGAGTGGTAACTACAAAGAGCTAGTGGAAAACTTAATTGTACGGTACGCAGATATGAAATGCAGAATGTGAGTAAAGCTGCATTATCTGCATTCACACCTGGAATTTTTCATACTAAATTTGGGTGATGTGAGTGCAGAGCATGGAGAACGTTTTCATCAGGATATCCATGCAATGGAGAAAAGATACCAGGGCAGATGCAGCCAGAGGCGCAACTAGACCAAACTTTCGGGGGGGGGGGGGAATCACTTGTGTTAAAAAAAATCACATTATTTATATATTTCTATTTTATTTTAAACAAATTTTGGTCTAATCTTTTAATTTTTTTTTATTTCGGAGGGGACAAGTGCCCCCAATGCCCCCCTCCCTAGTTGCGCCACTGGATGCAGCTTTGATGGGAGACTACATCTGGTGTTTGATACTTGATGACGACAAACTTCATAAAAGAAAACCACGTTCTACTGTTCACTTCTTGTGTTTTTTTTATTTTGAGAGACTATTACATTAGAACATAATATAACATTTTGAGAGACTATTACATTAGAACATAATGTAACATTTTGAGAGACTATTACATTAGAACATAATGTAACATTTTGAGAGACTATTACATTAGAACATAATGTAACATTTTGAGAGACTATTACATTAGAACATAATGTAACATTATGTAATATATGTATGTAACATGATGTAACATGACGTTTTGTAACATAACATAACATTTTTGAACTAGTAAATGTTAAATATTGACTAAAGTTGTATCTCATGGAATATGATTAATATTAATTTAATTGAATTTTTGGTTTTACGATCAAACGCTTGATGCAATAAAAAAAAATCAATGTCATATTCAGACTCAGCTTACTCGAATTGAATAAGAAATATCAAAAAATTTAGATAAACAGAGGACATTTTTTGTTACATTGTGTATTTAAATGAAAGCTTACCTAGACTGAGGATACATGGCTTTAATACTAATTTGATCTGCATTGTAAATACAAAGCTCTAAGGACTCGTCCTATAATTAAGGGAGGGGGGGGGGGGCCTGAAAAAGTTAAACAGTTGAGGAAGGAGTGTGTGAAGATTTTATAAATTTTTTTAGCCATTACCATTTTGAAACAAGAACAGATTAAATTTTAATTATGTGTGATGAACCTGCTCAGTTATATTATGTGTGATGAACCTGCTCAGTTATATTATGTGTGATGAACCTGCTCAGTTACATTATGTGTGATGAACCTGCTCAGTTATATTATGTGTGATGAACCTGCTCAGTTATTGGTGTCGGCAGAGTGCTCATTCAACAATCTAAAACCGGTACAATATGTTTTAATCTTAAACGTCACAACCATTTATTGTGGGCGCATCAAGATTGATGTGATCTACTTTGGGTAACCCTAAACACATTTCTTAAATTATTTTATTATTCCCTTTTTGGCTATAATACATCTCTAAACATAACAATTTATTATTTTTTGGAAGATATAGTAGAATTTCGGCTATGTGACCTGATATTGCCCATTGATATTCGGACATTTTTATTAATGAATTAAGATTTTTAAATGATATGGAGTAGTGTGCGCAAATTATGTAAAGTTTGAATAAAAATGAAATAGAAGAAAATTAAAATAATACATGTTCTAAGAACATGCAGTTATATTGAATACCCCTTTTTGTAATTGTGTACATTGAGACCCACTGCGATTCGAGCATGTCTTGAGTGGAAGGGGGTTGGCGGGCGGGGGAGGGAGGGAAGGATGGGTGTGGGGCTAAGTGAAAGAGAATTGATAAAGTATAAAAAAAAAGAATTATTGAGAAAGAGTCCTTTAAAATATTTTGAATGAATTAAGATTAGTCAATGATATGGTGTTGTGAGCGCATCACCATTTTCAACTCCAACTGCGTGCCAAATAGCCGGTCCGGGTACCCGGCCTTTGATATAGTATATAATAATTAGCAACCCTTTTTTACTGAAATTCAATTTAAGTTTTTGTTTTTATTTTTTTTAATATTACTAAATTTATAATTATTACATTTATTGCAGATAAATATACTATAAATGTACTGTACCGGATATTGTGGTGGCCGGATAACTGCGAACCAAATAATTATTACTGTACAGACAAAACTGTTATATAATATTTAAAGGCTGGAGGTGGGTTCCAGTTTTCTGTTAGAACAAACTCGTAATATGGGGAAGGAGAATCGTTGATTTCGTTTTATTTGTCAAATTAGATTTGAATGATTACAAATAGGGGCGGATTTTAAGTTTGGTATTTAACGTTAATTTTGGGATGGAGGAATGTTGTATTTATACTTTTTTTCGTTTTATAAGTTTTTAATAAGGACGTAAATGCACGCTATTTTATTGGGTGGGGTGGAGTGGGACACTCAAAAAGTTTGACATTTCTTACAAGGAAAAGGAAGGGGGGTCTAAAAGTGCTAAAAGTTGTTGAAGTAATTAATGGACTAGCCCTAGGACTAAACTGACCTACTCTGTACATAGAAGGCTTTAAAATTGAACTGGCCTACACAAAAGTCTTTATTGACAAACATAAGAATGAGTATAAATTGTGTTAATTCATTCTACACTACATAATGTACAATAATATATATTAGGACTGCTGATTAAACTGCGTTAATTTGCGATTAACGCGTCAAAAAACATTTGCGATTAGAATTTTTAACCCAACACCTAATTGCGTTAATTTGACCAAAATGCTGCAAGTTCACCAAATCGATAAATAGCCCAATTTCACTCAACAATTTAAAGTTTTAAAGCTAAGGTCTGTTCACTTAAGTAAACCTATCACCCCAACACTGTCGCAATTTGTTCACACATCCTCACCACCAGGTATGTCGACCGACAAAATATAAAATGAAGATGTTTTTGTTATATAGCTCTTGGACAAGTAAACCTCCCTCTCCCTTCCCGGTCGATGTAAAAATAGAAAAGTTTCATTCACTAATTTACTAGTTTGCATTATAAACTGTAGTGTATTGGTGGAGGTACTAAAGAGCATTGTTGAAAGTAAAAAAAACTAGTGTTTAATGAGCCTAATTATAATTAGGTCAAAAACGAGATGCTAGAAATTTTGTATCATTTTTTTGCGCATAATTTTTTAGCGCATTTTAGTAATACAGCATCCTGCTGGTCACGCCTGCAACAGCTTTACTAATAGTTTCAAATGCAAAAAAAAAAAAGCAAGAACAAATACCTGAACACAGAAACTGTCACGTTTAAATGAAATCATAGCAGACACAAATTACCTTGAAACAATAGGATTGTCATTTCTTAATTTTAATTTATGACCCTGAATGATACAGTTAGTGAACATCTGCAGACGTGTGCTACTAGTTTTATTGACAGGTGTCATGGGTTTGAAACAATAGAACCTTGTGTCAACTTGTTTTTGGAAGAAGGGGTGCGGTAGTTGGGTAAGCCATAAGTAACGTCATCTTTGTGGGGGAGAGAGGCTGCTAAGTGTGTCAAAAATGTAACTGGGTTGGGAAAGGGGGGGGGGGGATAAAAAACGCGTTAACGCCCAACAGACGGCATACAATAATATGTGACTCTGGTGATCCATGAAGTCAAACCATGAAAAATAATATTTTTTTTTATATTTTTTTATTACAAATATAATATTTTTATAAAAAAATGCTTTCTAAATACTTTTTACTAAATGTCATCCATAATTTAAACATTTTAACATTGTCATATTTTCAAACAAATACAATCATAAATAAAAACAGTATGACAAAAATACTAAACCCTTTTGAGTTTGTGAGTAGGCCAGCACCAGCCCTAATAATGCCTGGCTTATCCCCAAATAGGAAAAAAAATCAACCTATGTACTTTGAATAATATAACGTTAAATTCACTTTTTGTATCAATATTTAAATTTAAATAAAAGCACTGGATGTTCTTAATATAGTTGGAAATGGACATTATTCTAAATAAGAGTTAATTCACATTTAGTCAATTATTAGGTAATATGTCTGTAATGCAAAATGTGCTTTGACTAAAAAGAAAAAAAAATATTTTAATAAAAAAAAATTTATATATTAGAAGATTTACACTGTCATGTTCATTAAACAGTTGAAATTTTCATAAAAAGATACATTATATCTTTAAAGAAATTTCTTAAAAGTTTCACTGTGTAAATCATAACACACAATTAATTAAATATTTATTCTGAATTTCAGCTCCTTTGTTTTTCTTATATTTCAAGTTCGCAGTTTAAAAAAAAAAAAAAACATTAAATATCTTTGAATTCTTCATAGCCCACAACACAATGTCGTCAAATAGGAAAGAATCTTAATAGTTGGAGCTGGAGCATCTGGGATGGCTACTGCTTGTTCCTTGGAAAACATCCTGATCAGTTTGAGGTACATATGTGGGACAAGAAGTCTCACCCAGGTGGGAGTGGCTACCACAGAAAATTGATGGTATGTCTTTTTACTATATATCTGTAATTTTTTTGTCTTATTTCAAAATACGTATGAGTTACTAGCAATGTTTGTGAGGATGAGTGGTCCAAGCAGTGTGATTCACATGACTCAACCTGGGTTCAATTTCCAGTGAGAATCAATGGAATTTTTCAGGTCATGTTGAAAGCTCTCTCTGTGTCCCTTGTGGTGTTTCCATAAGCCTTTACACTCTTTGTCTGTGGTGGGGATGAAAGAAGGGCACTACAATAATTGTCCCATTCAGCGGGGATAATTTTGGCAGGGTGGATGGGTGGGACTTTGGTAGCAAGCTAAATCTTTATGCTGCATCCCTATCTTCATGCTGTTTGTTGGGCTTGGCTTCTGGCATGTCCAGTAACCTCCTGTATCTTCTGTGGTGCCTCCATGGCCATGGTGCTATCAACTCTGATGAGAAAGTAATTGGGATATTGCAAAACCTGCCTAATTTTTTTTTTTATTTTAAGGGTCTTGAGACCTAAATCTTCTAATTTGTTTTAAATTTGCAAGTAAAATTGTTGCATCCCATTTTTAAAAATGTGTTATTCATAATGTTATTATTAAATTATTAGATATGGCGTCGGCTTAGATGGGGTGTCTGTTTTTTTTAAAACATTTATGCTGTGTTTTTTTTTTCTGCATCTATCGGCTTATATTTCAGAGTTAGAGGTAAAATGAAAGAAAACCTGGCCATTATTCAAGAAGTATAATAGTATTAAAAAATATTCAAGTTAAACTTAGGTTATGCGCACCTTGGACAGTCTTTTGTCTCATCTCACAATCTGTGTTTCAGGTTGTGAGCCAAAAAACTTCTACAGTAAAACATATCCTGCATGCTGTCTTAGCAACGAATGTACATTGTACATACATAGATAGCGAAGATTCTATTAGCATAGAACTCTGTTCATTAACATAGACTTGGAAAAGTTCATGTACATTAATCCTGCTGCTTTGTTTTGCTTACCATATAAAATAACTCTCCTGTTGAAATTAAAAAAAAAAAAAAAATTAAATTGTCAAACTTACCTATATGAAATAAGTTCCGTTTTTGACATGAACTTGTCCACATCTTTAAAAAATCATTTATTCATCATGGCTTAAATTGTCAATCAAATTAAAAATATTTCTTAGAATTATTATTTTTTTTTTATTAAGTGCTGATAAAATTTTTCTATCTTAGGGCCAGGAGATCTGTGAGGATCAATGATGGTGTTCAAGGCGGATGTCCAACATATAGAAATACTCTCAATTTATTAGCTGAGTTTGGTCTCTCCACAACACCTGTGAAAATGATGATATCATTTGGCAAAGGACCTACAGCTTGGATTAACCATAGCCGAACAGAGCTGGTGAATAATCTAAAGGATGAGGATTCAGCGGTTCGGCAGAACCTTCGCCTTATCAATAAGCTAGAATTCTTCTTCATATTTGTTCCGATTTCTCTTGTCCTTAAATGGTTTGGATATTCCAAAAGTTTTTGCTTATGATATGGTTTTCCCATTAACTGCATTATTTTTTGGCACTGGTAATCAGACACCAAACGTTTCTGCTTGTTTATAGTGGCCAGGGTATTTTTAGATGATGACTTGAGATTGTTTGACTACGATTCAGTGAATTTCCTTAAGTCAGACGCCAAGAAATGTTTGCCTTCCCTCCACTTCAAGACATGTATGAGACAATTGTGGACAAACTCAGAGCCACACCTTCCACAGAAATAGGCCTGTATCATCAGTGATTAGAAGAGACGGCAAAGTTTTTGCTGTTGATGAAGGTGGAAAAGAAGAGGTTTTTGATGAAATAATATTTTCCTGTGATGCTTAGAAACTGTTCTTAAAGTTTTGAAGTCACCGCCTTACTTTGAAAAAAAGCTCTCAGAAATGTTCTTTATTACAATGATGTGACTATCACACATGAAGATGATGAATACATGATGAAGCACTATGAAGTCATTAAAGATTTGGACCAGTATTTCATCCGCACTGACTCCAGCGACCCATCAAAATTGGAAATGTCATTCAACCTTTCAAATTATCAGCCCCATTTGAAATCATCAGACCGAAACATTTATCAGACCATATTTCTTGATGACACCACAAAAGACATCTGGACAATGCATGAAATTAAACCAGATAAAATAAGATTCACTCGATGGTGGAGGCAGTTCGCCCACAGAGTGGCGTCATTTCGCTTTTTGCTGTCCCTTTGATGCGTTTCCTGCAAGGTAACAAGAACACTTGGTATGCAGGTGCTTATACGCTTTTATCAATACTCCTTGAAATCGCTATCATATCTGGATTGGCTGTGCAGCCTATCGACTTGGTGCTGATTACCCTTTCACTAAAGATCAGCTTGCCAAGAAACAGTTTGAGCAATACTTGCTGATGATTCACGAAAAACCCAGAAAATGCGGCTTCAATTTTCAGACTGTCAAATCTGCCTTACTTGCTCCATTTATGATTTTATTACGCGAGGCTTTGCCTTGTTGATTCAGTTTCTCTATGAGTCTCTTTTAAATTCAAAATGTTTGGTATAAAAAGAAATGTATATTTTTATTCCATTCCAGTTTTCTGTGTCTTATTGGAGTGGCATTTTTTTATTTTAATGAATTCATGTATTTAGACGTATCTTTCTGTCTTCTTATTATTTGTAATTATCTTAAGAACTGCTGTTCAATAGAAAAAATTGATTTTTACTAAGCCACGATAAATTTTTTTTTCAAAATAAATGCATGTTTAATCTACAAAACTTTTAATTTACTATTTGTATTCCAACATGTTTTGTCATTAAATTCTATAAAATTGGCATAATAAACAAGTCAGTTTAGATAAGACAGACTTCTTTTAAATTGCAACAGTTCCATTAAGTATTAGCATAATAACTATCAAATTATAATTCAGACCAATTTAAA
>JAGDYQ010000058.1:4621322-4914057 GCA_021962125.1 Bulinus truncatus | reverse complement strand
TTTGTCATTTGGTTCTTGTAGTGCTAAGTATATCTCGGCAACCAGTGCCGCCGAGAGATGGGGGAGGGGGCAAATGTCCCGTGGCCCGGCGAGTTTTAGGGGCCCGGACTGAGCTGGCCAATTAAATTTTGAAAATATTATTATCAGCACGAGAGGCCCGTGACAGCCTTGCCCAGGGGCCCGAAATTTCTGTCGATGGGTATTTGTGGGTTTCTCTTGCGTGAAGACACTGTTCGTGAAGCAAATAATTCAGTTGCAATTTCTATACTAATTGCCGACGAGACAATATAATTTCAGGCATTGAGCAGATGTCACTTGATGTTAGATTTGTCAAAGACACCATAATTACAAATTCATTAGAATTGGGATTAGATACAGGCCCCGTAGCGTGAAAATTCTACAGCAGGGGCCAGTCATTCTACAGCAGAGGTCAAGCTATAGCAGGGGGGCAGGAAATAAATTTTACTAAGTAGAGCAAACAAGCTGAGAGGCCAGACAAAACGCAGGGAGGGCCAGGCTCCCCTGTCCCCCCCCCCCGCACGCTACGAGCTTGATTAGATATGACAAATTTTGTTGGTCAATGATAAGACGGATGCTCTACAATGGCAAGTAAAGAAGGAGCAGTCCAAGTAATAATTCGAAAAAAAGACCCAAAAGCAGTAATTGTACATTGCAGTTCAGTCACATAAATTAAATCTTGTTGTGAACGATTTAAATAATGTGAATGCTGTACGAAACACAATAGGAAAAATTAAGTCAATTATAGTTTTTTTCTGAGAAATTAATCAGCAAAGAAAATTAATTCCAAATGTTCCTTTGCTATGTGAAACTAGATGGACATATAAATATAAAAGGTTGCGGATTCTCGCTGAAAATGTGACAGAAATTGTTAAACAACTCGAATATTTAGAACAATCTGGAAAAAGCAAGCAAGTTGCACATTAGTTAGGCTACTTTCTGCTGTTAGAGGTTAGGTTTGGGGTACATTTGTTGTTTGTTGAGTTATTATACTTTAATGTAAAAAACTTTAAGGAAATTTAGTTCAGTTTTATTGTAACAACTTTATGACATTTTTTCAAAATGTATGGGGAAGGGGGGGGCAAATGCCCCCCTTGCCCCCCCCCCTTGAATACACCCATGAACATTAGCAGTACGAGGGCACGAATATGACTGGCCTATGCAGTGGTTTAATAGAGATCATAGCTGCACATCATAGTGCGATATGTACAGTGAGCTTCACACAACTTAATTTTTTTTTTCTTTTTTTTAAAACAGAGCTTGTGTAAAATGTAAAATGAGATAATGACATGACTTACTTGACTTAAGCCTCTGACTCCACGTAGGAGCATAGGGCCTCAACAACGCTCTTCCAGAGGACTCGAATCTGGGCGTCTCTCTTCAGCTGAGCCCACGTCCATCCAGCTGCCTTCATCTCTCGCTCAGTGCAGCGTCTCCATGTCTCCTTTGGCCTGCCTGCTCTTCTCTTTCCCTGCGGGTTCCACTGTAGCGCCTGCTTTGTGACATTGTCTGGGCTCTTGCGCAGAGTGTGGCCTATCCAGCCCCATTTTCTCTTTCGGATCTCTTGGACAATGAGGGTCTGCTTTGTTCTTTCCCACACGGTGGCATTGGAGATATTTTCTGGCCATCTGATGCGAAAGATATTGCGGAGGCATCTGTTGATGAACACCTGTAGTTTGGTGGTGGTTGTCTTGGTCAGTCTCCAGGCTTCTGAACCATATAGTAGCACTGCTTTCACGTTCGTATTGAAGATGCGGACTTTAGTCCGCCCAGAAAGTGCGCTAGAGTTCCAGATGGGACGCAGGGTATTGAAGGTGTGCCTGGCTTTGTTGATGCGGCTTCTGATGTCTTCGTCTGCTCCTCCATCCTTGCTCACCACACTGCCCAGGTAGACAAACTTGTCCACTTCACCGATGTTGGATCCTTGTAGTTGGATTGGATCTTGTTGTTTGTTGTTTATCCGTATGGTTTCTGTCTTTTGGTGTTGATGTTGAGCCAAACTTTGTTTGCTTCGTCTGCGAGTCTATTCAGTTTCTGTTGTGCATCTTGTTGCCGGTGTGACAGTAGGCTGACGTCATCCGCGAAGTCGAGGTCTTCAAGCTGCTTGGTGAAGGTCCATCGAAATCCTGTGTTTGCATTCTCGGTGGACTACTTCATGATCCAGTCCACTACCAGAAGGAAGATGGTCGGCGACAACAAGCAGCCCTGCCTCACTCCGGTCCTGACCTCGAAAGGCTCCTTTACCTTGCCTTTGTGAATAACCTGGCATGTGGAACTGACGTACATTTGTTGGATGATGACGGTGAACTTGGATGGGATCCCGTTGTGTTCCATGAGGTTCCAGACAACCTCCACGCTGTCGAAGGCCTTTTCGAAGTCCACGAAGATTGAGTAGAGTGGAGACTGCTATTCAAGGGACTGCTCTATAATGATGCGCAGGGTGGCGATATAGTCGGTGCACGACTTGTCCTGCCAAAAGCCTGCCTGTTTGTTTCTTAGTCTCTAGTCTAAAGCCTCCTTCAATCTCTCTAGCATGATGCGCGTCAAGATCTTGCTGAGAACAGACAAGAGCATGATGCCTCGCTAATTGTTGCAGCTTGCTAGGTCACCTTTCTTGGCGAGCTTGACGAGGTGCCCTTGTCTTCATTCAGCAGGTACCTGCTCTTGTGTCCAGACTTTCTGTAGCAGAGCAACTTAGCTGAGGATGAAGATATCTCTCCAGTGCACAGAAGAGACCTCAAGATACTGATGGGGGACCTGAATGCCAAAGTAGGCAACGACAACACCAATAAAGCCTGAAAAACCGCTTTGTGGCACTAGCTGACTTGGCTGAGAAAACGATAGAGGAACACTGGCAGGAGATTAAAAAGACCTAGACAGATACCTGCAAAGAAGTCCTGGGAAAGAAGACAAAAAAGCGCAAGGAGTGGCTGACCGCAAGCACCTGGGACCTCGTGGAGGAGAGGAAAACATTGAAAGAGAGGATCAACCACAGTCATGACCAACAGGAGAAAAGAGACCTTCAGGCAAAGTACTCGAAATAAACAAGAAAGTGAAGAAGAGCGCCAGAGCAGACAAGAGGAAATTCATCCACGACCTAACGGAGGAAGAAGAGACAGCAGCAGGTAAGAGAGATATGAAGAGGCTGTACGAAATTACCAAGACCCTGGTAGGCAAGAACACGCAGCAAACGTGCTCCGTGAAAGACAAAGACGGGAAAACCATCACAACTGAAAGCCAGGAGAGAGAACGTTGGGCCCAGCATTTCACAGAAATTCTGAACAGACCCCCCACCAAAACAGCCCCCTACTATACCACCAGCAGACAGTCTTCTAGACGTCAACACCCCCCCCCAACTAAAGTGGAGATCACTAAGGCGGTGAAGAATATCAAATCAGGCAAAGCCGCAGGTCCAGACGGCATACCACCAGAAGCCCTGAACGCCGATGTCCCCACAACAACCAACATGCTTCTCCCTCTGCTACAGAAAGTCTGGACACAAGAACAGGTACCTGCTGAGATAATGACATAATGAGATAAACGTTTTGTAGCATTTAGTGCGCTATGAATAGGGAATTCCCGTAGACCAGCGCACCGTATAAGTTACGTATTGAAAGCAGTGACTTTGTGACGTAAGAGTAACAGAGTAGTGATGAAGAAGCAGGCAGTGAAAGAAAGTAGCCAATATAGTTTTTTTTTATTGTAAATAAATTATTAAAAGCTGTGTTTTCTTTGGTGCCGGACTTTTCGACCCCGGACAGTTTGACTCCGTCATTTCGACCCTGCGACACTTCGACCCCACAATGTTTCGACCTCGATACACTTTGACCCCGGACTATTCGACCCGTCAACTGATGAAAATAATATTTGAATTATTATTTCTTTGTTTTAAATATGTTTAGTAGCTTTGTTCAACATGTGTTTAATTATTAAAGATATTTGTATGTTTTATTTAAAATTTGTGTTTGAATTGATTCAAATTTTTGTGTCAATTGTAAAAATTGTGTGTTTTAGTTTTTGTGAAGTCTTACTCTTAGCAATGGACACAAGTTGTATGATTTTGTGAAGTAATTTTTACACTCAAAAAATCTCTCCCCCCCCCCCCCAACCCTCAGTTTGATTATAAACCCAGCTCTCATAAGCGATGACGCAAATGTGGTAAATGTTGCCAGTGGTAAGACAGGTATAATAAAATAATAATGTACAGTTCAGTTAGCAGGTAAATGTTATACTGAACCCATCCCCCATGGATATTAGTCACTTGTCACTTGTGCCAGTGGCTAGAGTAGACACAAACCATTGGTCAATGAAACTCATTTTGCAAGCATGAGAAGTGTATGTAAGATATATTGTCGGTCTTTAAAATCTTTTGAACGTTTTTAGAGCATCAGAACTTACAGAAACACATATTTTAAACAATTAAAACACATATTTTAAACAATAAAAACACATATTTTAAACAATTAAAACACATATTTTAAACAATTAAAACACATATTTTAAACAATTAAAACACATATTTTAAACAATTAAAACACATATTTTAAACAATTAAAACACATATTTTAAACAATTAAAACACATATTTTAAACAAAATTAATGCAATATAAATATGTTAAACATGTTGAATTAAGTTAATAAACATATTTAAATCAAAGAAATAATAATTCAAACTGGAGGAGAAATAGGCTTGGAACACCCACCCCCGGAAATATGTTTGTTAGAATCTGAATGAAAAAAAATCCTGATCTTAAAAAAAAAGGCATCAAAATATATCTAACCAATAAATAGAAAATTAAGTCTGGCAGCTCATCGACAATCAAGGCATCCAAAGAATTAACTAAAAATCTGTAAACATTAAAATAAAAAACAAGTTGCTATAAGGTACCTAGAAATACCTCTCTTGTATTTGTCGAGCACAAGACCTAGTCTTTTATAGCTCGTGAAATAAAGGTTGATGTGTCTCTCAATTCCTGGAGAGATCCGTACAGGTTAAAGACCTTTGTGTTACCCAGTGGGTTCCGCCTGAACTCCTGCATAGCTGGACAGTGAAATAAAACGTGACTGACACCTTTTTCGACCTCACCGCAGCGTCTACACCGGGGATCGTGCGTGTCCCTGATTCGCGCCAGATATGTACCGACTGCACAGCGACCAGTTCTGAATTGTGCTATGATGGCCTGCTCATGCCGCCGAAGCTGCCACCACGGATCGGTTTTGTTGGGTTTGGGCATGTTTTTAAAGATTTCACGTCCCGTGTTGCCCTCTTCCCAGCGTTTATACCAAATGTCGCGCTCGGCCTCTCTGATAAAAATTCGCGCGTTCTCGAAGGAGCATGCCTCTCCTTCGTCATTGAGCATCGCGGCGAGCTTGGCGATTCTGTCTGCCTTCTCATTTCCGAGCACTCCCGCGTGACCTGGGACCCATTGCAACCATACTGGGATCCCGAAGTCTTGCATGAGATTCTGAAGGGCCCGTGTCATCCCCTCAAGTCTCTCCGGTCTCGGTCCGGCCCCACTGATGGCCTGGATCACTGAGAGGCTGTCCGTCAGGAAGACTACCCCTGTTGACGAGGCAGTAGCTTCCTTTAGACGCTCCGCAACCTTTGCGGCTCCTACCTGTATTGCTCTGATCTCCGACTCAAAAACACAGAGATTTGAACACGAGCCGTATGCAATGTCGTGTTTTCGCCTGCTGGGTTCAGGATAATAAATGTGTACCCCGCACGTCTGTCGTCGCCTTCACCTTGAACACTACCGTCAGTGTAGACTCTAAACGTGCCTTCAGGGTAGGGCGCAATGGTCTCCTTAGCCGCAGCTAGAAGTACCAAGGGATGACTATGCTTTCCCACGGATGCATCCATCAAGTTCGGGCACACCTCTGGCAGACGGTGAGCTGAGCCAGAAGGGACATCTGGGGTCAACTTTAGTCGATGGCGGTTTGTGGGGAGTTGGACCTCACTATTCAGCCTTTGTGCCACATGCATTAAGGACTGTTGTTTGATCCTCTTCCGCGCCGTCCATCCGTCCACCATTTTCCTCAAAGGGCAATTGTCCTCCAGCCGCTTGAATCTCTCGTATGAGGTCCTCATGGCTCGCTCTCGTCTTGGGCCCAAGGGTGGCACGTTTGCCATGATTTCCGCCGCCGCTATTGGTGTTGTTCAATACACACCAGTGATGAACCTGAGGGCTTGGTTTTGTACAGTATCCAGGCACCATAGAGACGTTCGGGATGCAAGGACCTGCACTGGCAGGCTGTAGTCCATTTGAGATCACACTGCACCCGCGTACAGAGTTCTCAACACGTCCGCCCATGATCCCCACGTCGTGCTAGACAAATTTTTTTCACCATATTCAACTTCTCAGAGGCCTTCCTTTTTATCTCTTGTACGTGCTGGTACATGGAAAGCTTTAGGTCTAGCGTAACTCCCAAGTACTTCGGCTCATTGTCCTTTTTCAGTTCCGTTACGTCAACTTTCAGCGAGATGCCCAGTGTAAGGAGCTGATAAACCGTTTCCTCAAGTTCACCTGCATTCCCCACAGCTTAGAATAACAGCCAACTGTAGTCAGGTCAGATTGGATTGCGCCCGAGAGCAAGGCCACATTCCTACCTGTTTTCCAGAATTCTAGGTCATCGGCGTATAGCAGATTCTCGCAGGCTAGACTTTTTGACAGGTCCTTTATGTACGCAAAAAAGAGTGGGCAACTCAATGCGGACCCCTGGGGGAGTCCTTGCTCCAACGTGAGCTTCCTCGACACGGCCGCTCCATACCGTGTGCGATTGCTGGGGAAACTTTTTATCCAGCCGTACATCTTAGAGGTGACACCAAGCCTCAGTAGTTTTAGAAACAAGCCCTGCCTCCACACCCGATCATATGCTTGCTTTAGGTATAGGAACACCGCTAATGTTGCCTCCGTTCTCTGGAAACCGTCAACTATTTTCTGCGTGAGCAGGGTAACCTGGTCCATCACGCTCTTTCCCGGCCGGAAACCACCCTGACCGGGGGTTAGGAGATTTCGGTTTTCGAGGTACCACATCAGCTGCCTATTTACCATTCTCTCGGCCGTTTTTTCCCCACATGATGTTAGTGAGATTGGCCTATAGCTTTCCACTCATCTCGCGTCTTTGCCTTTCTTAAGGATTGGAACAATGATTGCAGCCTTCCACTTGCTCGGGAGTTCTCCAGACATCCACGTGCGATTGATGAACTGGAATAACCGGGCCTTGCCCAAGGGTCCCAGGTGACTTATCATCTCGTTACTGATCTCGTCACATGTTTTCGTCCATTCCGCCTCTTCTCATCAGCGGAAGCCCTTCTGACTGCCTCGGTAGCCCGATTATATTCTCGGCGCGCCTCCTGGGATTTCTCCTTAGCTGCACGCTTTCGGGCCAACTTCCGTTTCCGGACGAGTCGGTCCAGAGCTGAAGTCCAGAATGATCGGTACTTGTGCTTCATGTTAGGTTTGGGGATACTCCGTTTCGCTACACCTAAGATCACATTCGTGATTTTCTCGTATACCTCGTCAACCGTGCCAAAGTCCGTCTCGATCTCCCCCAGCGCCTGGTCCGTGTAGGCACTGAAGCGATCCCAGTTGGCTTTGTCGAACACCCAGCCAGTTCTTGTATTACTGGGTTTTGTGGTGTGTCTACCCATGTTCACCACTACGAGGACTGGCTTATGGTCAGAGCCCACATCGCCTAGCACCTCTACAGTTGGCTTTGTCGTACACCCAGCCAGTTCTTGTATTACTGGGTTTTGTGGTGTGTCTACCCATGTTCACCACTACGAGGACTGGCTTATGGTCAGAGCCCACATCGCCTAGCACCTCTACAGTCGCGTTGAACTCGATGTCCGCGGATATCAGCGTTAGATCCGGTCTTGTTTCGGATCCGTTTCCGGAATGGAGGAGAGTGGGTTTGGAGTTTATGTCTTGCATACGGATGAGGTTTGAGCTTTTGCACAACTCCTCGACCTCTTGACCTGCCGCGTCGGTCACCTCGTATCCCCACGCTGGGGATGCTGCGTTAAAGTCTCGTCCGATTACACTGATAAACAAGTTTTGGATTTCTTATATGTCATTAACGTTTTCGGAATCAGTTTTTGATGCTGACTTTGAGTCTGTAAATCATTTTGCTCTATCAGCTCAAATTATTAAGATATTGCCGAACAAAGTTTTGTATGCACCCAAACAGGAATAGACTGCTGACAGCATAATTTTATGCACACAAACGCACGCACATGCGCGTACACACATGTTCACAAACACACATACCTCGTAATTATATACGTATATTGGCAATGTTCTTTTTTTTCTGATGATGTCAGATGTTTGTAGGGTGAGTGTTGATTTGCAGTTGTGTTATGAATTGCGCATTGTCTTAGAATTTGATTACGTTGCAGTTTCAGACTTCATAAAAGGAGCAGTGAATGTGGCAATGCAAGTTGTTTAAAATATGGCGACAAGATTATGCGTAAATTCACCGGATCTGTTTTGCTATGTGTGCGGCTTTTTCACAAACAAGTCTCATCAGAAGACTTTCACGCCGTTGCTGAAGAAAGCTTATCAACTTTATTTTGACTCAAAGGTGGATTGTGGTAAGTCGTGGGCACCACAGTTCATCTGTTCGACATGTTCATGCAACTTGCATGGTTGGATGAGGAAAGCAAAGAAAAACAACCACATGGCATTCGGAGTTCCTATGATATGGCGTGAGCAAAGCAATCACTCCACAGATTGTTATTTTTGTTTGGCAAACATCAATGGAATTTGTTATAAAACTCGTACAACTGTCAATTACCCAAACGTTCCATCAGTTTCAAAACCAATTCCACACGATCCTGTCATTTGTCCAGTACCACAATCGCCTGTAGAATACACAATAGACGAAGAGAAAGGATGAAGAAAGTGATGTTCCATCTTGTGCCGATGACTCAGACCCTGACTACTAAGCTGCCGGAGAAGCAATTCATTTGATGAATTATGCTGAACTTTGCGACCTTGTGCGAGATCTGGCGCTAACAAAAGGCTAAGCTGAACTTCTTGGTTCACGGTTAAATGAATTTAATTTGCTTGCACCAGGTACAGCTACAGCAAACTTTCGTCACAGGCATAAACAGCTTGTTCAATACTTTGATGTGACTGGCAGTATTTGCCACTGCACAGATGTTGACGGCCTTATGAGAAGTTTCGGTGTCGAACACATTGTTGAAGATTGGCGACTGTTCATTGACTCGTCAAAGACTAGCTTAAAAGCAGTATTGTTGCACAATGGAAACAAATATGCTTCAGTACCAGTTGGATATTCTGCCCACATGAAAGAGACATATGAAAACATGTCGGAACTGTTGGAAACAATACGTTATCGCGTGTACAACTGGAATATCTGCGGCGATCTAAAAGTAATAACTATTTTGATGGGAATGCAGACAGGGTACACGAGGTACATGTGCTTCATATGCGAATGGGACAGCCGAGATAAGAAGCACCACTATACAAAAAAGAATTGGTCGATCAGAGACAGAATGCAACCAGGAAACAAAAACGTTCTTCATCAACCGTTGGTTGATCGTGACAAAATCCTCATGCCACCGCTTCATATAAAATTAGGACTGATGAAGAACTTTGTCAAGGCATTAGACAGCAAATCGGATGCATTTATATACCTATGCAACAAGTTTCCAGAGCTCAGTTATGCTAAAGTCAAGGAAGGTATTTTCATAGGTCCACAGATAAGAAAAATCATGGCCGATGAAGACTTTCAAAACACTTTAAGTCATCCTGAAAAAGATGCGTGGGTGGCATTCAAGTCAGTCGTAACCAATTTTCTTGGAAATAAGAAGTCTGTTGACTATGAAACAGTTGTAAAGAAATGCATTAGTGCCTACAAACACCTGGGATGCAATATGTCTCTGAAAATTCATTTACTCGATTCACATCTAGACTTCTTCCCAGAAAACCTAGGCGCAGTAAGTGATGAACATGGCGAACGCTTCCACCAGGACATTTCTGTGATGGAGTCACGCTACCAGGGCCGGTGGAGTGCAGCGATGTTAGCTGACTACTGTTGGACTCTACAACGCGACTTGCCAAGTACTCAGTACAAGCCAAGAAATTCAAACCATGAACATTTTAAACATTTTACACATGCAATTGACTTTAAATGGAATATATTTTTTACATATAATTTTATTAGTTAGAACTGATTTCATGCTTGTGTTTAATTTTTTTTTTTACATTAACTGCAAAAGAGAATATATGGTTTAAAAATTTCATTTTTATACATATTGGAGTATTATAACTATAATAAAAAAATTAAGATTGCGGATTTCTTAAAATTGGAGGCTGATAGAGACAAATGGTTTGCATATTCGAAATCAGCGTGTGTAAATTGAGTATGATTAGATGATGGGTACCAAGAAATCCACGATAAATTATTTTTTGTTTTCCAGTGTTATTGTTCTTCACATTATAGGGTTGGGAACCCCTATCGTTAGCCTTGTCTTTGGAAGGTTGTACACGTTAGTGCAAGTGTACCTCTCCCCCTTGACGACCTCGACAGTCAGGGCATCGGTTTCTCCGCGGCTATCAGTCTTTTCCCCCAAGAGAGCGGTCAGGGGATTTCCAACATAGGTGACTAACCCACGACAGTTCGTGCAGGCACACTGGTAGGCCGAGAATCCCATCAATGAAGTGGGCCGTTTTCCTTCCAATCGACACTCCTGAAGCATAGCCACATCAACATCGTGTTCATTTAACAGTTTTTGAACTTCTAGGCTTTTGCAAGCCAGACCGTTGACATTCAGGTGGACTACCCTTAAAGTATCGTTTCCACATTCCTTGGTGCTTTTGGCACCCTTCTTTCCTTTGCTAACCGACAGGGAAGGGGGACATCCTCCCGCGGAAGTGCGGGCCACCCGTTGGCCCACCTTCGTAAAAAAATCCGTGATCTTTGGCGCAATCGTGGACGATTTTTTGGACCCCGGTCTCCCCCGTATCCGGGAAACGGGGTTTGCAGTCGCTGATTTTTCGAGGCCGGCACTGCCTCCCGAATACCGACACGCGGAGCCTGTTAGGGTCTGCTCATACCCGGGTTTATTCGATTTTGGTGTACTTGTCATGTTTTATTTATGCCCCAACGGGGGGCGGACTGGGTGAGTCTGCCGTTCTGGCTTAGGTTCGGGCAGCTCAGGTGCTGCCGCGAACTGCCGGGAGGCGCAGACTAGGAGGCCCGAACCGAGGCACACCAGGTCTTGGTCCGTCACTTGCTACCTTTATTTCGACTCAGTTTAAAAGAGTTTGTAAGAGAGAGGGTTAGTATGGCTTTTTTCTCAAAGGCCCGATGTGCCATCGCAGGGCAGGCTGTGCAATGCGTGCATGCGGAAATAATATCGACCACACCGGGCGCTCACTTCTTCCCATATATCGCTGTGCTAGCGGGGGACCTCCTAGAGTCGTTCGGAAGTCCCTTGTTAAGGTGCCATTGGCAGTTTCCTCGACCACTTTCACGGTCTCAAACGGACGATAGTTTTTGGCCGTTCTCGAGCACTAGTTCTTAATAAAGGGCCTCCTATAGTCGTTCGGAGGTCCCCCCGTAAGTTGCGTATATTATCGACCACTTTCACATTAACTCCGTATAGTGGCGTTTTGTTGGCCACCACTGGACTTAGACAAGCATCTTTGGTAACGGATTTCCCTTAAGCGTAAGCTATCTGGCTCTCAGACCTTAGAGCCTGCTACCATTCCACGGTCTCAAACGAGCAAAGAGCGCACGACCCCTCGGCCAGGGGTAGTTTGGTGTGGGTAGCGGCGATTACCCTGGTAAGATCATGTGTAGGGTCAACCAGTTATCTTTCGGGATTTTGGTAGTCTTTATTGTCTTCTACCAGACATGAAGTCAGCCGGCCCCTAGGGATGACCTCAGCCCCCATAGAGCCGGCCGGGTGTGGATCTTAGGCGACCTCCAGACGAACAGCGACTCGCTAAGCCGGTGTGTTGGTCCACATTAGAGACGATGTCACCATGTTACGTTTTGAGAGTTCCCCGGGGGACCTTTCGAGACCGTTGGTCGAGCGTGTTTTGCCGCATTAAGTTTCTTACGTATACATCACTTAGCAGTGCCATGTTACGGACTCCGAATAAGATTCTAGTCTCCCAAGAGCAGCAGGAGACTGATATCGTATCTCGTTTTGTATTAGCGTTTCTGTACTGGGAAGCCGGTTAAAGCCGGCCACACACAGTCGTGGTTCGCGTTTTTCGCCGTATAGATGTCTCGTTAGTTAGCTGGGCAGGAGTATTTTGTTCTATATGGTTGAACTCTCTCTTTCCCCTGCCTCAGCGTATCCACCCGCGCCACGTGGAGGCCTGGACGTGCGGGTGCTGTAAGGTACCAGATAGTGACCATAAAGTCTGCAAATGATAGGTCAAAATTTAACTTTGCATAGTATGTATTTTCTCCGAATATGTCAGCCTATTATTTTGTTTGATTGCTTATTTAAAAAATAATTACAGTAATAATATTGATTGATAAGGCGGCGTATGCTACAACGAGGAACGACTAGTGTTATTTTAATATTTAAAAAAGATTTTCACCACATAACAATATGATAAAATCGTCTTTTGAATGTGGATCGGAATTTATTAATAGTTACAAAACATTCAATGATCTCCTTTTGCAGCCTGTTAAGTATGGCAACAAGGTCAAACTACGCAGCTACCTAAGACTCTAATGTCAAACTATGCAGCTACCTAAGGCTCCAATGTCAAACTATGCAGCTACCTAAGGCTCCAATGTCAAACTATGCAGCTACCTAAGGCTCCAATGTCAAACTATGCAGCTACCTAAGGCTCCAATGTCAAACTGTGCAGCTACCTAAGGCTCTAATGTCAAACTATGCAGCTACCTAAGGCTCCAATGTCAAACTATGCAGCTACCTAAGGCTCCAATGTCAAACCATGCAGCTACCTAAGGCTCCAATGTCAAACTATGCAGCTACCTAAGGCTCCAATGTCAAACTATGCAGCTACCTAAGGCTCCAATGTCAAACTATGCAGCTACCTAAGGCTCCAATGTCAAACTGTGCAGCTACCTAAGGCTCCAATATCAAACTATGCAGCTACCTAAGGCTCCAATGTCAAACTATGCAGCTACCTAAGGCTCAAATGTCAAACCGTGCAGCTACCTAAGGCTCAAATGTCAAACCATGCAGCTACCTAAGGCTCCAATGTCAAACCATGCAGCTACCTAAGGCTCCAATGTCAAACTATGCAGCTACCTAAGGCTCCAATGTCAAACTATGCAGCTACCTAAGGCTCCAATGTCAAACTATGCAGCTACCTAAGGCTCCAATGTCAAACTATGCAGCTACCTAAGGTTCAAATGTCAAACTGTGCAGCTACCTAAGGCTCCAACGTCAAACTGTGCAGCTACCTAAGGCTCCAATGTCAAACTGTGCAGCTACCTAAGGCTCCAATATCAAACTATGCAGCTACCTAAGGCTCCAATGTCAAACTATGCAGCTACCTAAGGCTCAAATGTCAAACCGTGCAGCTACCTAAGGCTCAAATGTCAAACCATGCAGCTACCTAAGGCTCCAATGTCAAACCATGCAGCTACCTAAGGCTCCAATGTCAAACTATGCAGCTACCTAAGGCTCCCATGTCAAACTATGCAGCTACCTAAGGCTCCAATGTCAAACTATGCAGCTACCTAAGGCTCCAATGTCAAACTATGCAGCTACCTAAGGCTCCAATGTCAAACTATGCAGCTACCTAAGGCTCCAATGTCAAACTGTGCAGCTACCTAAGGCTCCAATGTCAAACTGTGCAGCTACCTAAGGCTCCAATGTCAAACTATGCAGCTACCTAAGGCTCCAATGTCAAACTATGCAGCTACCTAAGGCTCCAATGTCAAACTATGCAGCTACCTAAGGCTCCAATGTCAAACTATGCAGCTACCTAAGGCTCCAATGTCAAACTATGCAGCTACCTAAGGCTCCAATGTCAAACTATGCAGCTACCTAAGGCTCCAATGTCAAACTATGCAGCTACCTAAGGCTCCAATGTCAAACTATGCAGCTACCTAAGGCTCCAATGTCAAACTATGCAGCTACCTAAGGCTCTAATGTCAAACTATGCAGCTACCTAAGGCTCCAATGTCAAACTATGCAGCTACCTAAGGCTCCAATGTCAAACTGTGCAGCTACCTAAGGCTCCAATGTCAAACTGTGCAGCTACCTAAGGCTCAAATGTCAAACTATGCAGCTACCTAAGGCTCCAATGTCAAACTATGCAGCTACCTAAGGCTCCAATGTCAAACCATGCAGCTACCTAAGGTTCCAATGTCAAACTATGCAGCTACCTAAGGCTCCAATGTCAAACTATGCAGCTACCTAAGGCTCAAATGTCAAACCGTGCAGCTACCTAAGGCTCAAATGTCAAACCATGCAGCTACCTAAGGCTCCAATGTCAAACCATGCAGCTACCTAAGGCTCCAATGTCAAACTATGCAGCTACCTAAGGCTCCCATGTCAAACCATGCAGCTACCTAAGGCTCCAATGTCAAACTATGCAGCTACCTAAGGCTCCAATGTCAAACTATGCAGCTACCTAAGGCTCCAATGTCAAACTGTGCAGCTACCTAAGGCTCCAATGTCAAACTGTGCAGCTACCTAAGGCTCTAATGTCAAACTATGCAGCTACCTAAGGCTCCAATGTCAAACTATGCAGCTACCTAAGGCTCCAATGTCAAACTGTGCAGCTACCTAAGGCTCCAATGTCAAACTATGCAGCTACCTAAGGCTCCAATGTCAAACTATGCAGCTACCTAAGGCTCCAATGTCAAACTATGCAGCTACCTAAGGCTCCAATGTCAAACTGTGCAGCTACCTAAGGCTCCAATGTCAAACTATGCAGCTACCTAAGGCTCCAATGTCAAACTGTGCAGCTACCTAAGGCTCCAATATCAAACTATGCAGCTACCTAAGGCTCCAATGTCAAACTATGCAGCTACCTAAGGCTCCAATGTCAAACCGTGCAGCTACCTAAGGCTCAAATGTCAAACCATGCAGCTACCTAAGGCTCCAATGTCAAACCATGCAGCTACCTAAGGCTCCAATGTCAAACTATGCAGCTACCTAAGGCTCCAATGTCAAACTATGCAGCTACCTTGGGCTCCCATTTCAAACAAATTGATTTTTTTTAGTTACACAATTTAAAATAACTAGTAAGATAAAATGAGTTAATCCTTGGAAGGATCAGAGGAGATTAAGTTGTGACCAATTATTAGGTTATGATTTGATATCGTTTGTATTCCATTCAAACTATTTTTCTCCTTCTCGATATCAAATGAATCTTTTTGCAAAATCCATGTTCAATCGATGTTTTCATCAAATATCATTTCAATAAACTAGTTAGTATTAGTATATACTGCAACAAACTTTGACGGAAAAGCACGTGTCTGTTTATTTTTCCAAATATAATAGTTTATTAAACTGCTATTAAACTTTTTTTTCCTACGGAAATTCAGCTTATTAAAATAGATGCCAATTATCTCTTTGAAGAAATTAAAAGATTGAATGTTGGGGGATCTTTCTGAATTCTAAAAAAGAAAAAAAATCAATGGGACCTTCAAAACAGACCTCACTCTGACTTTTTAGTCGATAAATAACATAATGTTGCGAGATTCTTTATATAAACTTGTAGTAGATGTTTCAACAACAGTTAACAACAATAATATATTAAGTCGACGCCAGTTGAAATTACATTAATAATATTTAATTCTTTAGTATAATGGACATGAACTGACATATAATGGTGAACTCAGGAGGAGTACAATAACTACTGTTAGATAAAACTGCAATATGCATCCGCATACTACGATGCCCAAAGCTAGACTGATTTTACAACTGCCAAAATAATACACATGCAAACAAATAATTATACCCCACTTCAATCTATACGATCTTCTTAATAAGTAAAGAAAAATATGCCATCTTACAAATATATTGAAATGCACTATAGTCAATTCCATTTCTTGACTCTCGGTGTCACTTCAATGGGATGCTCCTGGATGCTCCCGGTCTCCGATGTTTTCCGATGGTTAGGTTGACCTGCAAACAGGTTGATCCTGGAACATCCTTATGGCGAGGAGGTGGTTCCAAACCACACAGCAACGTCGGCCACGCCAGCACACAGCAACGTCGGCCACGACAGCACACAGCAACTCAGCCACGACAACACACAGCAAAGTCCACGGTGGCAACCAGGTGGTGGCCGCCACGTAATTTACCAATAAAAGTTTTACCAGTAATTACAACGTTTCTTAACGCATTTGTACTCACTCCGTTGCTCCTGAGTCCAGCTAGTTCAGTCAGTCCGAAGTTGGGGGTGCCAAATAATGTTGCGAGGTTCTTCTTATAACCTTGTAGTAGATGTTCCAACAACAGTGAACAACACTAATATATTAAGTCGACGCCAGTTGAAAATAACAATAATAATATTTAATTCTTTATTATAACTGCATGAACATGAACTGACATAATGGTGAACTCAGGAGGAGTACAATAACTACTTGTGAAGGTTTGAAGTTTGGGATTTGACTGTTGTTACTGTTCGAATAGATGTGGAGGCGCTGCTGTGGTAGCGGGTGGTTGACTTTACATTCAAACAACTTCAAATAAATACACAAAACAATTCTGCAGATTCCTAGTTTTATTTGTGGACGTAGACTTTAAAGTATTACATTAAATTTAAGACAAAGGCACATAATGAAGGCATAACTTCAAAGTTAAATGAAACACGTCCTACTCGTTTAAGATAAAAAAAAGTAACTGCCTCTATCTCTAAGGCTTGTCTCTAAGCAACTCAAAAATGACTTCTAACTAGAAATAACTACGTCACATAACAACATAAAAATTCATACTCTCTAAAGTCAGTTAAAAAGTGTAATTAACACACATGCACAAACTAAATCAAACAATTTATATTTAATTCAACCTTAACTCCTTGACACTACTGACTAGATACTACGATGCCCAAAGCTAGACTGATTTTACAACTGCCAAAATAATACACATGCTCCCCACTGTCAGTTGTAGTATGCGTCATTTTTTTAGAAATGACGTATACGCATAAAACTCAAAATAAAATACAACGCGATGTAGGTATGGCGTCATGGAAGCTGTGGTGGGCGGAGCCTACCAAATTGCTTAATCAAACTCTGACTATACTATTTCTCAACAGTATTATACAATTTATTCTGTTCATGTATTCAAATGAAAACTATCTTTCTGGTGTTCTGGCTAAAAATGACTTTCACTGGCGGAGGGGGGGGGTCTACTCAGAGGAGCGTGGTGTTAAGATTTGAGTTGCAGGGCGCCCTAGTATTACTTTTGCCCAGGACCTTCAAATACAAAACAACGATGAATTTGATAACAGATGACTAACAAATCAGCATTTTCAAAGAAAAAAATTACTGTTGTTCCATCGACTTAGTTTACCCATGAACTAATGCAAAAATTAAAAAAAATCTTTTTCTCAGCTGCTAATGATTTATGTGCGAGCACTAATCGCGAATAAATGTTCTTAAATAACTGAAGAACTGACCAAAAAATTAACATGTAGGCCTATACTATGAAGGATATTTCTTAATCAGATTTGTCCAAAATCCTGGACGTTATACGGAGACACCTAAATGGGCAACGTTTGTTTTGTGAAAGGGCTCCAAGTTGTTAGCGAGCCATTATAAATAATACATTGACAAAATATTATTTGCTTGAGTCATTAGTGAATAGAGGCACAATTACGATGAACAATATTCCTTTTTTTTTAGAAGCTTTATTGAAATTCGACAAACAATAATTATTTTGTAATGTGAATAACGCAATATTTTGTGTAAATTTTACTTTGTGAAGTGCCCTAATAGAACTATTATAAAGTGGCCAATAAGACTTATCGGAATGTGATCAACAAAATTGCACTGTAAGTAACCAGCCACACTTAGTGTGATCAACATTAATGTATAGAAAATATACTTGCAATATTGTTTAGTTAAGTGTTTAACAATAATGTATTGTAAAATTACCAACAAGATTGTATGTAAAGACAAAAAAAAAGAGAAATAATTCAAAAACAATTCTCTACTTTTCTTAAACTGAATTTTGTGAAAGCAGTGGCTCTCGTTCACTGATTGTTCAATTTGCTACTTTATGATTCTTACAACAATCAACCAAAAGCCAAATCTAGCGGCAACATTTGTTATAAAGTAATCAATATTGTACACCCAATGTCTTAATCGAACATTAGAAGTGGCTTAGCCCTGCATCTCTACTCGAAAGTAAAATAGATTATTTCATGTGGAGGAGGGAGGGGGTGATACAGGACTAAGCGAAAGTCAGCTCTCACTCAATTTCTGACTCATAATATTATCGGACATATAAGGAGATTGTGTTTACTTACCAGTATCCTGTAAGTAAAAGTTTCCTGTAGCTTTATTTTTATCTACATTATCTATCACGTCACTAAACATTTCTCAGTGGTTCTTAGATTATGATTTCTAGTGGACAATGACCTCATTTTCTGAAATACTTTAAAGGTAAATATGTATCAATTAGTAAGTTGTAGCATATGCGTAGTGCCGATTTCCTTCAGCTCGGGCTCATTCTTTTAATTCAAATAATGCAGTATCCTTGTTGCGTTATAATATTTTACAACTGTATTAGAGAATGTCGCTGTATCTATCTCTGTTGGTGTGTTGTACGTTGTATTTTGTAAATTCATAAATCTTATTCAAGTTTTACTGTTTATATATATATATATATATATATATATATATATATATATATATATATATATATATATATATATATATATATATATATATATACATATATATATATATATATACATATATATATATATATATATATATATATATATATATAGTTTACGTGCAAATATCGAATCCTAAAAGGGTTTGTAACTCAAACGATTCGTATATCAGATGTCCCCATTAAGAAATAATGGAAACTTGGAGGATTTTTTTTATCTATCTATATCTTTAGTGAACAATAAAATAAAATACAGGAGAATAAAATATATTTCAATTAAAACGCTTTATGGTATGTTTTTTAGTCTTGCATCTCATTAAAATTACATACAAGAAATATCTACGGAGAAGTGTTCCTTACATACATTTTCGAAGAAGGTAGATGTGTTTTGTTCAAACGAAAAAGTGCTAAACTTTGCTTGACATTCCTTATTGAGATGCATTGATCTCTTGGATACTATTTTAAATATAGAACTATTCTTTATAAGATAAATCGTAATATTCTATAATCAAAACTCTTCCACTTATCATTTATTTTCAGAATATGTCAGAATCATATCTTTTTATATTCAAATATTATGGAAGTATCTACTAAAGGACTGTTTGAAAGGAAATACGTTTTTTTGACTCCGAGGCTGTGAATTTATTAAAGTGATCATTACTAAAACTCGATGTTGACTTTTTTATGCAGACTTCTTAACATCTGAGTTACAATGGTAACTCTGTCACCAAGGGGAGGAGCGTGAAATCTGCCGTGATTTAATACAATGAACTAAACTTGTGTTAAAATTGTTTCAATTTTTCAACTCGTTTAATCGTTTAATCGTTGAGTCAATTTCAAAAATCGATATTTTTTAAATGTGTTATTTACTTGTGTACAGCTAGCTATTAATTTGCTACCATATCTGTCGTACTTCGTGTAGAATCCGAACATCAGCTCTTGTAAGAGTTAAATTCTATTGTGGAAAATTACAGGGAAACCTTTAAATCCAAATTGAACAAGCTCCGAAAAATCAATCAAACTGAAATAGTTGTTTTTTAAACTCAATGGGATGGGAAGTAATAGGAAAACGCACCCATGCCTGGCAAGGGATGTCAAAGTCAAAACACCAAAACTGATATATTTGGTAAGTTTGTATAGGTTCTTAAAGCAGTTTACTGAAGCAGCCTTGGCAGTACGTGGGGCCTAAATTGTGTTTATCTATGGTTATGCAATAAGCAGGACCTACTATTAGAAAATAATTATTACAAATCCAATTCTGAACACCCCCCCCCCACTCCTCGGGTCGTGTGGCCAATCATTTAAATGGTAAATGACTTACACAGATTTTATATTAAAAAAAAGAAAAGAAAAGCTTCAACTAAGCATAGAAAATATTGGAAAATATATAACCGGATACTTTCATAAAGCATCGTTATAAATGGCATACATGCCTTTTGAATTTCTAAGCATGTTCCTATTTTAAGGCATGCAATATATTTAGTTCGCTTTCAAAGTTATTAAACTTTCAATTCGTTAGGGTTTGTAAATAAGATGGCATTTTTAGAGTCCGGTTCAAGTGGCAGAAACGTTATCTACGCCAAGGGGTGGGTATATACAGTGCCGGATTTACGTTTAAGCTACACAAGAAATAATTGTCCAAGTGAGTGATTGTCATATATACTTAAATATTTGTCACTGACATATAATATATGGGCTTATAAAGGACCCCATATCTCAAATAGCTTAGGGCCTTATCAAGTCTAAATCCTGCCCTGTGTACATATAACCAGTGCTCGATTTAAGAAAAAAACCAGTGCCGGGGAAGAACACAATTTTCTGCAGAGCCGGGAATAAATGTCATCCCCGGCGGGGATGAAGAAAACTAAACCTGAGCCGGGGATGTCACTTCTCAGTGCCGGGATATCACCGGCATCCCCAGCGGCGGCGAGATGTCAACAATTTTTTTGAGGATCTTCAATTAAAAATCCATGGGCCAACAAGTAGCTAATTTATTTTCATAGACAAAACCAACAATAATATATAACCTGCATCTTAAGCCAATTCCAATCTGGACACAGGACGTGTTAGCGCATTTTCGTGTATCAGTACGTATGTTAGCTTTCAGTAAATATTTGTAAATTTTGGAAATGTTTATAAATTCAATTGTGTAATGCATATATCTGAAAAAAATATAAAAAACGGTACCCTAAGAAACACTGATGCCCAGCCCACAGAGGGCATGACCAAAATTAATCAAACCAAATTTATGTTAGAGGGTTAGATACTCTTGAGGTCCATATGGCTCTTATTCTCGTATCTCTACGTATAATGTTTAGAATGGGGCCATGAAAATGACATAATTATTAATATAGCTTATATAGTAAATTATTAATATAGCTTATATTGTAAAAAATGGTACTTTAAGACACACTGATGCCGAGCCCACAGAGGGCATGACCAAAATTAATCGAACCAAATTTATGTTAGGACGGTAGATACTCTTGGGGCCTCTGGGGCCCTTA
The DNA here is from genome assembly GCA_021962125.1 of Bulinus truncatus. Classification (NCBI taxonomy): domain Eukaryota; kingdom Metazoa; phylum Mollusca; class Gastropoda; family Planorbidae; genus Bulinus; species Bulinus truncatus. The sequence goes on along the minus strand of JAGDYQ010000058.1, from coordinate 4,892,708 downwards.
TTCTCGTATTGCTACGTATAAGGTTTAGAATGGGGCCATGAAAATGACGTATTTATTAATATAGCTTATATACTAAAAACGGTACCATAAGAAACACTGATGCCCAGCCCTCAGAGGTCAGATCGCGAAATGGACTTTTGATGCAGGAATGGCAGGCCAAGACCTACAAAACAGTATATACATCATGGGTCTAAGACTTATGGTTGCTGAGATCTAGGGTGATGACAGACGGTGATGACAGACGGACAGACTGACAAAACGGAAACAATAGCGCATTCGACTTCTCGAAAATGCGCTAAAATGGGGAAAACATTAGTCTTAATTAACATAGTTCACATTGGTTCAAACAAATTTGAAGCTGCACATTATTAGGACAAGCAATTAATTTATTTTTAAAAAAAATGCATTTTTTTCATTTATTCTCTATTTGTTGAAATCAAATATTCCATAACTCATAATTATTTAAAATTATTTAAACAATTTATGACTTTTTTCCATAAATAATTATTTTGTTGGTTTGCCTGAAGGTAGGCTTACATCGCTGGCAGAATACCTTCTGTCTTTTAACTACATTGTGGCATACAACTTTGCGTCAAAATATTGAAGTGGTGGACCATTAATTTGAATAAACAGCAATTGTTTGATGGTTTCGACATTTAATGAATTATGACTAAACAAACAGTTACCACACTTAATACATCGACAATAATGCAGCCTCGCTCTTCAACTATTTTTGTTAGATTTGTGTATTAACTTGTTGAGTCCCCGGCCTAAAATGAAAACGATGCAGTATGAATTGCAATGAATGACTGTCCGAGCAGGCGCGGTTCCAGGGGTAGGTGATATACGCCCCCTCCCACAGCCCCTACTATCCCCTTGCCTATATACTGGCCTTCCCGAGGACCAATTCCTAGATCCACCTAGTGTCAGCGTATTAATATCAGCATCATCAAAGGAAAAATTATATTTAGATTATATTGTTTGGTTTTACTCCAGTGTTAACATTAAACATCAATCTAGTGCATGCAGAATAAAACATTATTTTATCAATACATCCAGCTACTTAGGTATTGTAATAACAAATTATTGCTACGGATATACTGTATACTCTAACACATGACTTACACGCAATAAACGTTTTCATAAGGATAATCTATTTGAGATTTCACTCCTTAAAATACAGTTATTTGTTTGTAAAAGACAACTTTGTTTGGGCTAACGTTTTTACAAGACGGCTCTTTAGACATCTTAATTTAAAATTTTAAAATAAAGATTACTTCAAATCTTTGTCTGGATTTTTATATAAAAATATTTTTTTTTCTATTGATAACTTGCGCCTTACGACTTACGAGCGATGAATTAAAAGTGAACATAAAATTAGAACCAAAAAATAATTCGAACTCTTACTGTACGTTTATTTCTATTGATTCGGTAGATAGTAGCGCAGTACCAAATTTTGAAGTTAAACGGAAATATTTACCAGTGCACGCTCGACTTAAGAAAAAATCAGTGCTGGGGAGGAAAAAAAATTCCGCAGAGCCGGGGTTATCCCCGGCGGTAAATCGAGCACTGCATATAATGGGTACATATATTAGCAGTAGCGTGCAGTAGTTGTTTTTTTATCATTATAATAAAAGTAATCGAAATACCATCCCTCACCCGACTTCCAAATATTTTTTTTTAAATCCACTGATTTTAATTGTTACAGAAGAAATGCACTAAATATACAATTACTATTCTTATACTGAAAATAAAGATAACGTGGATTCAATAGATATTAATAAAGAATTCCAAGTTGTATTTGGCTGAGGAAAAAGGGGATGGGGGGGCTAAGCAATCTATATACATATAAAACTTATAACACAGCTAAGCTTGTCGCTTCCGTCCGTGTGAGGAGAGGAGTCCGTTCTATAAATAAACGACCTCCAGAAATAATAAATAAAACAATAGTATTTGATAAAAGTAATCACGTGACCAGCGAGGTCACGAAAACATAATTCAAAATGGCGCTTGCGTCGAATTAATATCTATAATACAAAAAATCCTTTTCTGCTCTGCCGGCGATCCCGTGTCTGTCATGAGATCCCGTCTGTCATCAAAGATGGCAGAAACATTTACTGTTTTCTTCTTAGCATGCATGATCCGGTTCCCAACTGGCCGGCCGTGTAAGATGTCTCCTACTTGGCTGCCAGTAATGACATTGGACCAGTCATATGTATAGTGTCGAAGTGACCAAACACTGTACTGTAGATTGTGAAAGCCAAATAGCAATGTAATACTGATTTCGACCGACTCTAATATACCAAGGGGCATTTTAGCGATCTTAGGAGAGGTAAGACAAAATCATTCCATAATACTTCCATTATACTCCCCGGGACAAGCGCTTAATGTATTGAAGTTGCATATGTATATCTCACAATATTGTAATATATCTATGGTGTTCAATTTGTTATTAAACGAGAAGCGATCATAAAATAAATATTTAAAAAAATTGTTCAAATAATATTCTGTATTATTTTCCACAATTTTAATTTTAAAAACAAACGAATTTTGTATTATGGATACCTCAATATAATGTAATATTTATATTGTTTATGTCTATTTCTAATGTACAATTATTTCCCTTTATTACTAATCTAAAATACGTCACTATATATATATATATATATATATATATATATATATATATATATATTGAATTTTTTTACTATTACGTCATATGAATGAATTGAATAAAGGTTGAGTTTGAGTATCGCCGTACACAATGTTGACAATGCAAACTAACCCATTTATGATGGGGGCTTCACACAGAGGGTGTGTGGAGGGGACCCAGTTTGAGGAGGGCCCACAAAATATTTTTTAAACTAAATATTAATTACATTATATCATGTCAAAATGTAGTGTATCCCGAAGAGGTCTAAAATCCATTGGTTCGGCATTGGCTTCACAGAACTATAATGTTGAAAGCTTTAATGTGTCTTTCTTTTTAAGAAGCATAATGTTTTCTGCGTCTGAAGCCTTAACTGGATTGATGGAATATTTTTTTATGTTAAATATTAATTTCATTATTTCATGTCATGGTGTCGAATGTCAAAATTCAGAGGCCTCTGAAGAGGCCAGCCCCACAGGGCCCCAAAATTCATAGGTTCGGCACTGCCGGGTTGGCAGTATTATCTTAGTTTATTCTCAGTTCGATATGTTGTGCTATACTACAATGTGTATAACAGTAAGTAAACCACCTGCTAAACATGTAGCGTTTTGCTTAACCTAAGGCACTCACTAACGTCTCTTATTTATTTTTTTTTTAAATACGTCATCTTGAACATCATAAAACATAAAATGAAGAACTGTTTCAAGAGTTTAATCATCGGGGGTTGTTTATGTTTACCCTTAGAGAGGATTATTTCCTTTGGGAGGAACTATTTAACATATGAACTTTATTTGATGTATTATTAGGTGTCCCTATTCTCAAATGTATTTTGGCTACAATAATCTGTTCATGACCTTGGGGCCACTGCAAGTATATAGACTGATTGTTAACGTGCTCAAATATGTATCACCATTTTCAACTCCAACTGTGTGCCTACTCGCCCCCTCTCTCTCTCTTTATCTCTCTCTCCCTCCCTCACTCTCTCTCTCTCTCTCTCTCTATATATATATATATATATATGTATATATATATATATATATATATATATATATATATATATATATATATATAATCGGCTAACATAGACGTACGTTCGACAGACCTACACACCGTGCGGTGTAAAGTATGCTCATGGCGATAAAAGCCGCATGTCTGTACGTTAAAAATGCACGGCACCGTACGGGTTGAAAGCTTACATCGCATTTTGTTCATCAAATGAATCTTTCTTGAATAAAAATGCGGAATTCTAAACACAACAAGGATTTCTTATTAATGAATTAAGATTTTTAAATGATATTTAGTAGTGTGCGCAAATTATGTTTAATAGTCGGGGGTTGTTTTTGTTAAGCTTCTGTACCCATAATGAGGATTATTTTCTTTGGTATCAATTATATAAAAAGCTATTTTTTGTACATAGACTGATTGTTAACGCGCTCAAATATATATTACCGAGTTGGTTGGGATAGGTGTGGGAATAAACCAAATGGTTGCAGAAAAGGGGGGGGGGGGGGTCAAGCAGACGATTCAAGTTGCAAAACCGCTAATTTTTTAACCTCACGTCTCTCTTTTTTTTTTAAATACATCATGTTAAACATGATAAATTATAAAATTATAAAAGGGTTGGGAAAGGAGTGTTTCACGGGGGTGGGGGGTGGAGAGGGGGAGAGATAGGGAGAGGTGTCACGTGGTATTGTTAACAGGGTGAACATGCAGTTATACTGAATGTCCCTTTTTGTAATTTTGTACATTGAGACCCACTGCGATTTGGGCATGTCTTGAGTGGAAGGGGGTTGGCGGGCGGGGGAGGGAAGGATGGGTGTGGGGCTAATTGAAAGATAATTGATACATTATTAAAGAAATAACTATTGAGAAAGAGTCATTTAAAATATTATGAATGAATTACAATTAGTCAATGATATGGTGTTGTGAGCGCATCACCATTCTCAACTCCAACTGCGTGTCCGGGTTCCAGGCCTGTTCAGCTAGTATATATATAAATATACTAGCTGCAAGTACCCGGCTTTGCCCAGGTTTAAAATAAGGTTTTCAGTTTACCATCTGTTTTCTCCTTACCCCATCTCTCCCTTTCTCTTTCCCTCCCTCCCTTTCTCCCTCCCCCTCCCCCCCTAACTCTCTCATCTCCCTCTATCCCTCCCTCCTTCTCTCTCCCCCTGTCCTTCCCCCTCCCTCCCTTTCTCCTCCTTCCTCCCTTCCTCCTTCCCTCTCTCCCTCCCTGCCCCCTCTCACTGTTTATCTCTCATCCCTCCCATTTCTCCTCTCTCCCTCTCTCCTACCCCTCCCTCCCTACCCCCTCTCCCTCCCTCCTTTCTCCATCCCTCCCTCTCCCATCCCCCTCTCTCCCTCTTTCCCGCCCTCCTCTCTCCCCCTCTCACTCCTTCCCCCAGCCTCCCACTTCCTCCCTCCCTAATTTCCTCTCTCTCTCCCTCCCTGCCCCCCTCTCTCTTTATCTTTATATCTCTCCCCTCCCACCCTCTCTCCCTCCCCTCTATCTCTCTCCCTACTCCCTCTCCCTCCCTCCCTTTCTTTCTTTTTCCTTCCCTCCCTCTCTCCCTCCCTCTCTCATCTCCCTCTCTCTTCATCACTCCTTCTCTCTCCCCCTCTCTCCCCCTCCCCCCTCCCTCCAACCATCCTTCTCTTTCTCCCTCCCTCTCTTGCTCTCTCTCTCTCTCTCTCTCTCTCTCTCTCTCTCTATAAATATATATATATATATAAATATATATATATATATATATATATATATATATATATACATATTATTATGGCTTCCCACTTCTTCTAAAATCCTTCTTCATTCCTTTACCTTCCTCAAACTTACAAATAAGGGAGCATGAAAAAAACAACAACAATTCTTTGCAGCACAAAGGCACGATACAGCACCAGCGCGCAAGTTCTATTCGGGAAATGACGTCACAGAGGAATTTTATTTATGGCGCCGTCGAGATTACATTAATATAGTAAAATACTAAAAAAAAATAATTAATTACAATTAAACTACCCATTGAGATGAAACGAAACCTGTCCTATAACCTTCCCCATGTAATTATGTGTATGTGTAAAAAATTTCACGTTATTTGGTTGTCTGGATCTTGAGTTATAAGGGAACAGACAGACAGACAGACAGACAGCAAATGCATCTTATAAGTATATATTGTTACAACTCTTTAAAAATTCTTGTTTATGGAATTAAAACAACACACAGGCTGGCGTGGGTTCAAAGAGTATTTACTAATATCTATCAACTTAAATAAACAACAACAACTGCAACATGGCCAATTTCTTCCGGCTTCCACGTCACTGTCTCTACCGCGTCATCACGTTCAGTATATCAATGCACGGTGCGCACCGGGGGGGAAAAGTCGTAACACTGCCCCCCTCTAAAATCTGTCCGTCCCGGACAGGTCAGTTCTCACTATAGTACTTGTACAGTCTGTCCACATGAACCACTTTCATCTTGGTGCGGGTGTTTCTCTGTATTCTGTATACGACGTCGTTAAGTCTCTTTATGACCCGGTAGGGGCCCTTCTAGTCCCTCTGCAGTTTTGGGGATCTTCCTTTACGTCTCTGTGGGTTGTAAAGCCAGACTAGGTCTCCCTCTTGAAAACCAGACGAGTTTGCCCGTCTGTCATATCTGGTTTTCATAGTGTCACTAGCGATTTTGATGTTTAGTCGAACCCTAGAATGTAGTTCCTCAAGTCGAGATCTCGGTCCATTGGCATAATCTGTTTCCATGGAAGGAGCGTCTCTGGGAAGCCCGAACAGAAGGTCACAAGGTAAGCGGAGTTCCCAGCCAAACACTATCGTTGATGGTGAGTGACCCGTCGTTTCGTGGGTGGCTCCTCGGTAGGCCATCAGAAACAGTGGTATGTGAGTGTCCCAGTCGTCCTGGCGGTCATCTGCCAATTTTGCCAGGTGCTGCACCAGCGTCCGGTTAAACCGTTCGACCATCCCATCCGATTGTGGATGTAACGGGGTTGTTCTTGTCTTTTGAATCCCCAGGATTTTGCACATCTCCTGAAATAATTTTGATTCGAAGTTTCGACCCTGGTCCGAGTGGAGCTCCATCGGGACTCCGAAACGACTGATCCACTCATTAACCACTATGTCCGCAATAGTTTTAGCCTCCTGACTCGCCATAGCAAAAGCTTCTGGCCACTTGCTGAAATAGTCTTTGATAACCAGGATATAGCGGTGCCCTTGCCTGGTCTCCGGGAAGGGTCCTGCAACGTCTATAGTAATTCGCTCAAAGGGGACTCCAGAAAAGTACTGCTGCATGCGGCCCCGAGGTTTGTTCCTCGGCCATTTTGTTGCTGCACACTGGATGCATTTTCTACACCAGTCCTCTACATCCTTCCGGTACTGGAACCAGTAGAAACTGCGGCGCACCTTCTCCAATGTCTTGTTTACTCCAAGATGACCACCTGTTACACCATTGTGCATCTCTTTTAACACTTCGACCACTCTCGACTTCGGGAGCAAAAATTGCATGAGAGCTGCCGTCAGTTGACTCCCAAACCCGTTTGACGTTTCCCCTGTTTAATATCAGTGAGTCCCACTGAGCCCAATAGGCCTTCGTAGCGGCACTCTTTTCCGCTACTCTCAGCCAGTCCGGCCTTTGTCCTTCTTCTTTCCACAAAAGAATTGGAGCCAGATCCTCATCCTTCAGCTGATCCTCTCGAAGACTCATATCAGACCATGGTTCTGAAGCACCTAACTCCAATCGTGCACAACATTCAACATCAGTTTCTTTTTCCTCTAACCTTTGACATTGTTTGCACTCCAGCCTACAGTGTCGACGTGATAGGGAATCTGCATTATTATGCAGCAATCCCCTGCGATGTTGGGTATCGAAGTCGTAAGTCTGCAATCTTTCAATCCAACGAGCAATCTGTCCTTCTGGGCTCTTAAAGGACAAGAGCCACTTCAGTGCTGCATGATCTGTTCTCAAAGTAAATTTTTGGCCATACAAATACTTGTGGAAGTGTTTTATTGCATCCACAACTGCCAGAAGTTCTCGTCTGGTTACACAATAATTCCTCTCAGCCTTCGACAGAGTTCGACTGTAAAAGGATACGACATTCTCTATGCCATCTATCCTCTGGGACAACACAGCACCTAACCCGGTACTACTAGCATCTGTATCAATTATAAATGTTTTACCAGGGACTGGGTAAGCCAGTACCGGGGAAGAGCTTAGTGCATTCTTTAATTTGTCGCTCCAAAGAAATGGCTTCTTTTACTCCGTGAGCCTATGAAGTTCTCTGGCAATGCTGGAAAAGCCCGACACAAACCGACGATAGTATGTGCAGAGTCCCAGAAAGCTTCGAAGTTCATGCACGTTTGTCGGTTCTGGCCAACTTTTGACAGCTTCAACCTTTTCAGGGTCAGTACTTATGCCATCTTTAGACACAATATGGCCCAGATACTTTACTTTCTTTCTAAAAAATGAACACTTCTGTGGGCCGAGTTTCATCCCGGCACTCCGAATACGCTGAAAAACTTCTCTTAGGTTTGTAAGGTGCTCGTCAAACGTCTTCCCAATTACGATTATGTCATCAAGATAAACAAGGCACGTCTTCCAGTTCAGACCTTGTAATATGTGCTCCATTAGCCGTTCAAAAGTTGCAGGTGCGTTGCATAAGCCAAAGGGCATAACAGTAAATTGCCATAGGCCGTTACCTGTCGAAAAGGCGGTCTTCTCTTTATCCTTGGGATGTAACCCAACCTGCCAGTATCCACTTTTCAAATCAAGAGTGGAAAAGATTTGTGAGCCTGTGAGTGTATCCAAAGTGTCATCAATGTGGAGTATTGGATAGCTGGCCTTGTGCGTAATTTCGTTCAATGCTCTGTAGTCTACACAAAATCTGCATGCTCCATCCTTTTTCTTTACCAGTACAACAGGCGAACTCCAAGGACTGTTAGATGGTTCAATCACTCCCTGTTTATGCATTTGTTCTAGCATGTCGGTTGCATCTTGTTGCTTTGCAACGGTAGACGGCGTGGTATCTGTCGTATTGGCTTAGCACTTCCGGTATTGATTCGATGCTGAACCAAGTCTGTTCTCCCGCAATCCTTTTCTTCAACGGCCATGATATCTGCATAATCCTGCAGCAAGCCTTCTGCCTTCTGATAGTCACTCAAAGGTAAATCCTTTCGCAAGTCGGACAAAAGTTTCTCTAGCAATTGATTCTTTCCATAACCCCTGGCTACTAATTTGCAGTCAACCTCGCAGTTTGTTATAGAATTGACCTCATCACAGATGGCGATGACGCTGTCTTTTCGTAAGGTTTGATCAGAGTTTGTGATGTTCATTACTCATAATGGTACCAACCTGGAACCATTGATTGTCACCACCGTTTTCCCAACGGCAAGTCCTCGACTATTTCCATGATCAGCCTCCACTATGACCGTTTTTATTCCATTTCCGTCATAGTCCAGTTTACCCCAGATGATAAACTCCGACTGAGCAGGCACACTTATGTCTTCAATGAGTAGTATCCTCTTTATGACATTCTCATCATCCTCTTTCCCAAGAAGGGGAAATTCCTTTTTCCCACACTGTAACGTGCCTACGCCAATGTTCAGTGTAAGGCCATATAAGTGCATGAAGTCTAGCCACAAAATGCATTTGTCGACAATGTCAGCCACCAAAAATTCATGAAAGAAAAATTCATCTCCTAGTTGGAATTCAGTTTTAGTTCGTCCCAAGATCGGCATTAATTCACCACTTGCTGTCTTTAATAAATGTCCACTCACGTTATTCAATTGTATGTCTTTGACTACATCGGGTCGCAGGATTGAGCGTGATGCCCCAGTATCCAATAGAAATCTACACTCAAACTGTGCAATTTTTCCTTTTACATACAGGCTTGATTTAATCCCAATTGTTGCAATGGGAATGACGACTTTCGGGCTTTGTTGGAGTGTTTTGCCAGCTTCCGCCCTACGAAGCTGGCGGACGTTAGTTTCCCTGGTAGTTCCAGCGGTTTGGGAGCTGGAGGTTTCTGTTCTGTCCGGCGGAATACTGCCTCTGTCTTGGACAGTACCGCCGAACATGACCGGAGGCGCCACAATTCCAGCAGCGAGTATCACCCATATCAGCATTCCTCGAATCGTCGCTTATCTTTTACTCTTTTGAGGTAATGACCTCTTCGACCACCTTGCGAATCTTGTTAATTTGCTTATCTTCATCAACTTCCAGTTGCCTGGCATGGTGGTCAGTCCTGGACGCGTTCTTAGCTGCTTCGTAAGACAGAGCATACACCAATGCTTCACTGGCCTTGCGTTTCCTACTTATCATAATGGCCTTTTTTTAGGTCTGGATCACGAATGGCATCGATGAAAGTGTCGGTTATTATGACGTCCAGAAATTCCTGTGCCGCGGCAGGGTAAGACAGGCGCGCTAACCTTTCAATATCTGTGTTTAATTCCTGCAAAGATTCCCCGGATTTTTGTTGCCTCGATTTCAACTGAACTCTGAACACTTCTTGCATGTGCTCGTCGCCGTACCGTAACTCTAGTGCTTTTACAACGAGGTGTGTGGCCAATACCCGATGTACTAAATAATTATCATTATAGTATACAAAAACCCAAAATCTTTCATGATCTTCTTATTCCGACTTTTGTCGATAGCACTATGCCATTTCGTAAACTGGCTGGTCAAACCCCAAATCCCAGAAAAGATCGAACATTACCGGTCAATATGATGCGATATTGGCCACTTCCCGATTTGGCCGGTCGGTTGAGCCAATTGTGGGCTTTGGCCGTAACATATATTGGTCAATACTAATATTTTTTGTATAACGTAAAGCTGAAAATGTGAAAAAAAATTACTTTTCATTTAGCCGAGGTCACGGCGACCATTGTGAAAATCATTTAAATACATTAATTTGACATCAGCGGTTTATGCCCATCTTGTATTTCAGGCTCGAGATATCTTAAGTATTGTGATTTTTTTTTTTTTGTAATGGTGTCATAAAGACTACAATTAAAAAATTTACCTTGAAAACATCAATTAAACAAAAACTACTCACTATCTTAAAAAGTAAAAAGAAAAATATTTTATGTGGTTTATAAATGTACCAAGTTTTCCCTTACTATGTTAAAATTTGGAAAAAGAAATGTTTAAAACTGAAAGGGGGGGGGGTGGAGAATTCGATTTGGATAAAATATTAAATAGAGTCATTGTCACGGGTTGTGACTAATTTGTCGAAACCATTCCCTTTATTCCAACCCTTGACATCGCACGGCCACCCCTTAATAGTATTAATAAATATAAGTTATGTATAGTAGTATACGTTCCACTTCTCCTGCCCGCCACCCTTTTTACCCCACCCCCGTCATATCGCAGGTGGCCAGCATGAAGCGGGAGCTGATGAATGTCATATGGGGGTGCTACATTCCTCGCGGGATTCTCTCTGACCGCTCGGCCCCTGTTCAAATGCCGACAAAGGATAGATGTCCAGTTACTCTTGTCTTTGTCGGTATGACGTACTTCCCCCCCCCCCCATCTAAGCCGGGAAGCTAGCCCCACCCCCTCCCCGCCACGATTAAAAGGGAAAGGAGCGTAGATGATTGATTGGCTAGGGGTCACGTGTGAAAAGTGATGTGAGTGACGAAATATAGGTTTTGAGACATTCGACTGAGGGTCCTGGTAGCGATCAGTCGATTGGACTGAGTGGTCTGTGAGAAGAGAGTCGATTTATGTGTCTCTGAATGAGAGAGAGAGAGAGAGAGAGAGAGAGAGAGAGAGAGAGAGAGAGAGAAATAGAGAGAGAGAAAACACCCAACACTTCATTCATTTATATTGGATTATTATTTGTGCTGCATTTTGGATTACCTTTGCTTTATGATTTTAGGGAAGGAAGGCCAGATAAAAAAAATCCTTATTTTCGCAGATATCAGTATGGTATTTAACACACATATAGAACTGGAGATAGTAAGTTAAAATATAGTCAAAAAAATTATTGAAATAAGTGATTGCCATGGAAACGGCGGTCATATTGTTTTTTAGTATATTTTTCTAAACGCTATTTCTCCTAAAATACAACAGCTATCTAAATGAAATTAAGAATATACCGCAATAGATGTATGGGTAACAAATTTTCTTGATGATTTTTTGATATCCTTAACGGCCTTTTTTAAATTAATTTTTTCCTAAGGGGTATTCGGCATCAGTCAAAATGTGATAAATTTACCAACAAAAAAATAAAAAAAAAAAGTATAGCCGATTCTAAAATTTCATCAAGAAGATTTGATTACACATGTATTTAGAACATGTGTGTCAAATTTCAAGAAAATCCCTTCAAAAATGTAGAAGAAATTGAGAATAAAAAAAAGAAAACTAACATTTAGAAAAAAAATGATAAAAACGTGTCTTTTGCGCTACCGCTCACTTTTTTGACAAAATGTCAAAAAAGTGAGCGGTGCGCGAGCCTTTGTCGTGAGGCTAGGCTAGGCTACCTTGTGTTTTTTCTTGAAAAGTTAAAAAAAATGTTTTGGTCAGTTTTGAATGTTTTTATAGTTTTTTTTTTTTGATTTTGCGTGTGTGTTAGTATGTTTGTAATATTTTTTTTAGTAAAAAAAAAAAAACACTTAAAATTGGTAGTTACTTTATACCATGCAGTAAACTTGGCGTAAACTTACACTTTTCAGCAAAATTGTAGACGATTTTCAAGTGCATTTTTATTGAAGAATTAAACCATTGCAAACTATAAAACTCATATACTTCGATTCAGAAATGGTAAAATTTCAATAATAAATCATACTAAAAAATCGACAATTTGACACCAAGGGGCTTAATCAATATGGCGCTCCTGTCGTTAACAGCCACCAGATCCCTGTTACGGACTGGTGTCTTTGTGTAAAATAAATATATATCGTTGTTGTTACACACGACTTGTCGAATTGATTATCGTCCCGTGTTGTACGTCTAATTACTGGTGAGACTGTGTGTGGCAGAAACACAAATAGAAATACGGGTCATCATTGAGTCGGCCCTCATACCATTAGCAACAAGCCAAGGATACCCTCATAGGGGTCCTCGACAGTCATTGAAATATTCAGCAAACTGGAAGAATTTTTTTTTCCGCCGACCAGCAATAGATGTGCGCATGCGCGACTAGACGGACTCGGTATTACTTTTTTTAGGGGTCCGTCTTTAGATATTGCGCATGCGCGACTAGACGGACTCCGTATTATTTTTTCGGGATCTGGCTATAGATATTGCGCCTAACCAGCTTCCTAACCCTAACCCTAACCCAATTCCTAACCCTAACCTTATTCCTAACCCTAACCCTAGCCCTAACCCTTGCCCCGAAAACAAACAAGCAATTAAGCCTGTTCCATTCTGGACACAAGACGTGTTAGCGCATTTTCATGTTATGTATCAGTACGTTTGTTAGCTTTCAGTAAATATTTGTAAATTTTGGAAATGTTTATAAATTCAATTGTGTAATGAATATATCTGTAAAAAAATATTAGAAATACGTTTCTCTATACTTGAAAAAAAATTATTTTCTCTTAAATCTAACTACAAGTGGTTTGTGGTTACTGAAATAGGACTCATAATTGAAAACATTCGAAATTGTAGTCATTTAATCGTCCGAAAACTCCGTCAATTGTTGCATAGCTCTGATACTTTCAATTAAACTCAGAACGCAAGCTTACTATTTCATTTGATGAGTTTCTTAATAAATCTTGGTGAAACTACGTGATGCAGTAATTCGCACCAAATGAATGGGTTATTGAACGTACAAGGTGTAGAATGGGGCTATATATATATAATATATAAGCCCCTTCGGATCCCTGAAACCCGGCCCTCAGAGGTCCTATCGCGAAATGAACTTTTGACGTACACATGGCAGGCCAAGACCTACAAAATGATATATACATCATGGGTCTAGGACTTATGGTTGCTGAGATATAGGGCGCTCCTTTATTAATATAGCTTATATAGTAAAAAAACGGTACTTTATAAGCCCCCTTTTACGGCCCTCAGAGGTCAGATCGCGAAATGAACTTTTGCTGCACACATGGCAGGCCAAGACCTACAAAATGATATATACATCATGGGTCTAGGACTTATGGTTGTTGAGATCTAGGGTGATGACGGACAGACAGACAGACAAAACGGGGACAATAATGCAATAACATGCAGTCCGAGTCCGTCTAGTCGCGCATGCGCACATTTATTGCTGGTCGGCGGAAAAAAAAATAATTATTCCAGTTTGCTGGTTTAGTAACAACTGCGTTAGTGAAATTAATTGTAGAAGAAATTGGATAAGTTTGTTTGTTTTTTTTAATATTAAGTAATTACAAAAAGTACTATTTTTTATAAAAGATAATTAGTTCATCATATCCGAAAATGAATAAATAATATAAATCTAATTAGATTATAAAATTGATATGTTGATTTTTTAATGTGTTTCTTCACTCCTCCCCCTCCTAAATTAAAAAAAAAAATCTTTTCAGCTTCCTACACAGACATGGTATGTCTAAAGAAAATTACCCCACACAAATACGTTAAAACTTCCAAAAGCATCATAAAATATTTTAGTTTTAGTATGCATCGCTCAAATTTATTTTCACTTATCTCTTAATCATTTTCAGCCGAGAGTATTGACGGACTGCTAAAGGTTCGTTCAAAAATAACTTTAACTATTACGGGCTGAAAATTAACCCCTAAAGTGCAACAATACACGATCGTGACTTTACAAAAACAGTCCGTATTGTGCATTAGGCCACGATCGTCGTTTCGTGTCTTATTTGTTAAATGTTACGTTTTTTGTTGGTAATTTACAGAAGGAATGTTTATTTCCGGTAAGCTTATCCATTTCCGCGGCTATTTATTTTATTGATTCGCGATTTTGTCGAAAGAATTTTAGTGTTTTAATTTTAAAATGAATGATATTCATTTTGATGGGATTTTTTTATTCTTAATGGATTCTATTCGTGAAAATATGTATGTTTAATTCGATTGTTTTTAATAGATTTCAACACCTGTGCATTCGTCATTTATATTTTTATCGAAATAATTTTTTTACTTGGGACGTAGAAGTGGCACATTTTTAACACCAGCATAAATTTAGATAAAAAATAAAATAAAATTCAAATACATAATAATACAAATGTAAACAGTGATCATTTAGCTACAAAATTATACCAAACATACATATGATATTTATAACATGTAACATGAATTTAAGTAAACAGTGTACTAGTTTATATAAATTTATTCCATTTGAAATATTTTTATCCATTTCAATTTTGAAACAAAAACAAATTAAATTTTAAAATTGCCTAATATGTTTATTCGTGTGCGGGTTCTGTCAGATATTCCAATAGGCCGAACGCTCATTCAGCAATCTTAAATTGGTACAATATGCTTTAAGATGTGAAATATTACAACCGTTTATTGTGGAATCTGCAAGACTGATATGGTCTAGCTAAACAATTCCTTTTGTTAGCCCTAGACATCACAATTCTTAAAATAATTTTATTATTGCCGTTTTTATTAGCTAAACTAATATTCTAAATCTAGCTATATAATATTGTTTTATTGAAAAGATACTGCTAACTTTTGACTATACGCCCTGATGTTGCACAATAACATTCGAACATTTCCCATACAGCCAAAAGCCAAAGATGTGTACATAATAATTATCTGCCTAACATAATGTTACGAGTTTCAATCTCTCTCAAGGTATGCACTCAAGGACACGTGGGTTCGTTGGTTGAATAATAAGGTTTATTCACAGTCTACAAATAGTACAATGTACAGGGTGAAAACAAAGTCCATTGTGTGTACAGTTGAACGAGTTTACTGTTTTTGCACTTATCTGCGTTCCGTGTCCTCTCAAGTACTCGTCTCAAGGTGTGTCTTCTCTGCCTGCGTGTCACTACCGGTTTCTCTCTCTCTCTCTCTCTCTCTCTCTCTCTCTCTCTCTCTCCTGAATCACAGCACGGTTCCTTTGATAAGCAGTCCATTAAGGCTGGTTGCGTCAGTTTCCCGCCAAAATTGAAGGTGGAGGACATTGCGTGTGTGTGCAGGTGGTGAATAAGACAATTTCATCACTTGTTTTAAGTAGGGGGTAAACGACCGAAATAGTTATGTGTAGGCGTTGTACCCAAGTCGTGATTGCATCATTCATTTCGTGGGCAGGAGTGCGACTAGGCGGCTGCCTAGGGCGGCAAAAATTCTGGGGCGGCAGCCGTGGTAGTAAAAGACGTAAAAATAGAAATATTAAAACAATTGACGTCCTTTAGTAATAACTGAATTGAATTATATTTTAGTGCTGAGAGTTTAATTCCCTTCTTAGCCCTAACGGGCCATCGGGGCAGATGAAGTGTAGAATTCAACTGTTTCTATAACCTCGGCATATGAAGGGATTGTGTGGTTAGCACAACGCCCAGCGGCCTTTACTTCCCCAACTTAAGTCAGGTACCCAATTAAAGCTGGGTGGACTTGTGGGACGACTTTGCACCAAATTTCACCTGGAAAAATTCCATGGGCCTCACCGAGGATCGAACCCAGGACTCTCAGGTTGACAGTCGAGTATCTACACCACTCGGCCATCCGTCCCACGGAGTTTACTAATATTGAAATTCTTAAAAATGCAATAGACTAGTCTTTGAGATAAATTGTGTCCTACTCAGACCCGTAGCGTGCGGGAGGGGGCAGGTCCCCCCTCTAGTTTTGTCTGGCCCCCTCTGCTTGTGTGCTCTACTTAGAAAAATTTATTTCCTGACCCCCCCCCCTGCTATTGCCTGGCCCCTGCTGTAGAATTTTCACGCTACGTGGCTGGTCATACTCCTACAGTCCTACCCAGGGCTCGATTTGCCGCCGGGGATGCCGGGGATATCCCCGGCACTGAGACTTGTCATGCCCGGCTCTGCTTTATCTAATATATCCCAGCCGGAGATGAAACCATAGACATTTATCCCAGGCTCTGCAGAAATTGTTGTTCATCCCCGGCGCTGATTTTTTTTTAAAATAGAGCACTGGTCCTACCCCTTGATGAAACGAACTGCATTGCATAAATTTGATCACTAATTTACTTACTCATGTTACGAAAGCAAATATCGTCATTTGGAAAAAAAAAACAATATGCGTGTGTCAATAGACTCAATATAAAGTAATATTGAAAAAATTAAATTAAATAATTAAAAATTAAATGTCGTAGAGTTACTTGACTGCCAACTTATACTGTAGGTAAGAGATATTTATTTTTCTTATGTAAATACTATAGAACAGCGTTATATTTAAAACCATTTGATTTAGGGCGAAATTTGACAACGTCAAGTAACAGCTGTTTGACCCACTTATGGATGAGCATCTCCGAAAGATTAAAGACAATGACACCCATGTACATTACCTAGGCAAAGACATACAGAATGATTTTGATTCAGCTTTTATCCAATACAATGAAACAAAAATTCTGTTTCTAATCACATTGTTAAATCACTAAGTGAAACAAGATGGGAAAGTCGAATTGATGCTTTAAAACATCTTCGATATCAGCTTGGTGATATCTACCAGGCTTGCGGAGCCGGAGCCGTGGAGTCGCACTTTTTGCTGGAGCCGGAGCCGAAACAATCTGACGGCTCCAGACTTTATTGGCACCGCGCCTCCTACTAAAGGCAACAAAAAGAACTAATATTTAAATTAATATTGTAACTTTCACGAAGGAAAACTATGCTGTCGTTTGTTTCAATAACTATTTAAGTTTCAACATAATCTATACAATGTCATGTATAATTGTGTTTTATGGCTATAGGCTACAATCTATACAATGTCATGTATAATTGTGTTTTATGGCTTTAGGCTACAATCTATATAATGCCATATATAATTGTGTTTTATGGCTATAGGCTACAATCGTAGGCCAATAAAATAAATAAAATTAATATATAATTGAATTTAAAAACTTTAAAACTTTATTTTCCGCGCTTTTGCTTTATAAAATGTAGAAACGAGTTCCATCAGATCAATGTATTTAGCGATATAATGTTTGATTGACACAGTAGCTAATCCAACAAGTCTTTCTTGTAGCATGGACGTTCTCAATTATGTCTTTATCAGTTTGAGTTTTGAGAAGTTTCGCTCACCACTGGCTACAGAAACTGGAAGTGTCAAGAGGATTCGGAGAGCTATATTTTATAAAATTTAGTACATCCTGTGGCGATGTATACCTTGCAACTCGTCTTGAAATGGCTTTCATCTGTTCACTGCTTAGTTCAAAATGCGTCCATATCTTTGGAATCTCCATGTCGCAAAGCTTTCTCAATTTTCAAACAATGTTCCGTAACTTCCCTGCAAGTTTTATTTTGTAAACTATGAACATCATATAGGAAACCAAACACGGAACTAATTTTTTGCATCAGAGTGAACCTTTCATCAACCAATTTTATGGCCGTGTCAACAACAGCGAAGTAAAAGTTTACTTTGAATTTCGCCATTCCCTTCATATGGAAATTGTTTCTTCTTTCTTCTCATACGGATTGGTTCAGGTTCGAAAAGTGCTGGTATCTCTAAGTTGGCCGCGATGTCAGCTGCATCTACTAGTGTTTTCATACTCTGTGTCATTTCTGCGGTTTACGAGAAACTTCTTTTTGTTTGAGCCAGATGATTGATGGCGCCATGTATATCTAATTCTTTTTTTTTTTTTTTTGAAGTTGTTTACTACTCATGTTGATCTCAAACAACACGTCATACCACACAACCGGAGAAACGAAAAACTTAAAACTAAAAATGGCTTTTGCAATAACCCGCGCATCAGTTCGTGATGTATTACCAGATGCTCCTGTCAAATTTGTGTCATCCGTAATCTCTCCCGGAGCATCGTAAATATCACCCAACTGATAACGAAAAGGTTTTAAAGCATCAATTCGACTTTCCCATCTTGTTTTACTCATTGGTTTAACAGTGAGATTAGAAACATGTCGAGTTAAAACTTCCCAACGGCGAGTTGATGCAGAAAAGAATGTATAAACACGTTGCACTAGATCAAAGAAGTTTGTTGCTTCTAAACAACATTTTGCGGCATCATTTACAGCCAAATTTAAGGTATTTGCAAAGCAAGGAACAAAAAATGCTCGGGGATTGACATCTAAAATTCTTCTTTGGACACCATTTGCTTTTACCTTCAAATTTCTGCCATTGTCATAGTCTTGACCGTGTAAATGTTCGATAGATAAAACATATCTTCTAACTGCTTAAGAATAGTTTCAGTCATGCCAACACCAGTTGTCTTTTTTAGAGGTACAAAACCCAAGACATGTTCCTTTACAGATGATGGTGTTGCAGTGTCATTTTCTTGACTTGAAATAACATCCACAAAGCGAATAATCCTGGTCATTTGTTCAACATGACCAGCATCTGGTGTGCAATCTAAAATTATTGAAAAGTACTTAGCATCATGAGCAGAAGCCAGAATGTTTTGTTTGATTGCATTGGATTAAAGCTGAATCAATTCATTCTGTATGTCTTTGCCTAGGTAATGTACATGGGTCTAATTGGAAGTTACCGTTATCAGAAGTGTTAAGTTTATCATGTGTTCCACGAAAAGCAAGATTTTGCAGCCGTCTCAAGATTTGCTGCCAATACTGTTCTTTTTTAATGAGACGCATCTGTTCGGCATAAATTGTTTTCATTTGTCGCAGTCTCAGCTCAAGTTCCTTCCATGACTGAAAATTCGATGGATGTTCACAGCTTTTCTCATTCCCTGATAGAATTGCGGACATGTTTTTCCAACCATGTGAACCTTTATCAGAAAGAGACGGCGCACCTATGCTACGGATATTGGTAAACAACTTGCAGCAGAAGCAATAAACAGAGTCATTACTTACATAATACTGCAGCCAGCATCTGCGAATTTCTTCTCCATTGACAAGCCTGCGGTTGTAATGAATTTTTGAGAATTTTCGTTGCAAACTGTCTTTAGGAAAATCAAACTGCTCAACATGTTCTGGTCCATGTGTTATCAAAATTAGTCTCATATGATCATCACGCTCGGTCCAAGCAGCAGGATTGCCATATACACCATTGAAATTATCTATTTCTTGACCTTTAGATTTGTTTCTCGGTACGTAACGTGCATTTCATTTTTTTTGATTCAAACTCTTCTAATACCGTAATCTCCTCGGATTCCTCCGCTGTCTTGTCTGCTTCGGCATGATTTTTTAACTCATCTGGTCGATCTGGACCATCTTCATCTCTGTGCGATGTACATAGATACTTTAACAACGATTCTCCTTGTTTTGTTACATTTGTCCCCGTTTTGTCTGTCTGTCTGTCCGTCATCACACTAGATCTCAACAACCATAAGTCCTAGACCCATGATGTTTATATCATTTAGTAGGTCTTGGCTAGCCATGTGTGCATCAAAAGTCTATATAGCGATCTGACCTCTGAGGGCCGTAAAAGGGGGCTTATAAATTACCGTTTGTTATTATATAAGCTATATTAACAAAGGAGCGCCCTATATCTCAGCAACCATAAGTCCTAGACCCATGATGTATATATCATTTTGTAGGTCTTGGCCTGCCAAGTGTACATCAAAAGTCCATTTTGCGATCTGACCTCTTAGGGCCGAATATAAGAGTTTCTTAGGTACCGTTTTTGCTTATATTTTAAATATAAATAATAAAAGCTAATCAAAGGGGCGTAATCATTATTTATTTTTGTAACAGTTATTCAACATGATTACTTCTCTCTCTATTTATCAAAACCCATACGCATGGAGCAAAATCTATGGCTGTAACCCGGAAAAAAATACGGATTTCGTCCGGCGTACCGTAGCCACTGCGTACACGAAAATGCTCTAAAATGTCCTTTGTCCGAACCGGAAAAGACTTAAATTGCTTGTTTCTTTTTCAACCCGTATTTTACGATACTGTGCACCAGACAATCGTTTTCTCTCTGCCATGGGGGGCGGGGGTAAAATAACCATGGAAACTGCAAAATCGATTTTTTTTTTGTGGTTCATTATTTTTCAAAATTTGCAATACATTATTGAAAAATAAAATAATTACAATTCACATTTACAAAATTTAGACCTAAATATCTGAGACTAAACTTTCAAATGACAATTAACCAATGACGTCTTACTATATGAAATGCTTCTATATTGGCTTATGCAATAGAGACAGGCCCATTTTTCCAAACGTTATCTATTTTACAAATGGCGAAGACAATGACATGACGTCATTAACGGTCTTTTATATATATATATATATATATATATATATATATATATATATATATATATATGTATGTATCTCTATACCTTTAAGAGGCATTTGCTGTCTGTCTGTCTGTCTGTTCCCTTATAACTCAAGATCCAGATAACCAAATAATGTGAAATTTGTTACACATACACATAATTACATGGGGAAGGTTATAGGACAGGTTTCGTTTCATATCGATGGGTAGTTTAATTGTAATTATTTTTTTTTATTTTAGTATTTTACTATATTAAAGTAATCTCGACGGCGCCATAAAAAAAAATTCCTCTGTGACGTCATTTCCCTATGATCGAATAGAACTTGCGCGCTGGTGCTGTATTGTGCCTTTGTGATGCAAAGAATTGTTGATGTTTTTTCATGCTCTCTGATGTGTACAGTTTGAGGAAGGTAAAGGAATGAAGAAGAATTTTAGAAGAAGTGTGAAGCCATAATAATAAGTATATATATATATATATATATATATATATATATATAGAGAGAGAGAGAGAGAGAGAGAGAGAGAGAGAAAGAGAGAGAGAGGGAGAAGGAGGGAGAGAGATAAAGAGAGAGAGAGGGGGGGGGGGCAGGATGAGAGAGAGAGGAAAGTAGGGTAGGAGGGAGGGAAGGAGGGGGGATAGAGGAGGGAGGGGGATGGACAGGGGGAGAAAAGGAGGGGAGAGAGGGAGATGGGGGGAGAGGGAGATGGGAGAGGGAGTAGGGGGAGATGGAGAGAGAAAGGAAGGGAGGGAGAGAGGGGGTAGGGAGGGAGAGAGAAGGAGGGAGGGAGGGAGAGAGAAGGAGGGAGGGAGAGAGAGAGAGGGTGGGAGAGAGGGAGAGAGATAAAGAGTGAGGAGGCAGGGAGGGAGAGAGAGGGAATGGGGGAGGGAGGAAGGGGGAGAGAGGAGGAGGGAGAAAGAGGTGGAAAGGGGAGGGAGGGAGAAAAGGGGGAGAGATGGAGATGGGAGAGGGAGCAGGGGGGAGAGGGAGATGGGAGAGGGAGTAGGGGGAGATGGAGAGAGAAAAGAAGGGACGGAGAGAGGGGGTAGGGAGAGAGAGGGGGGAGGGAGGGAGAGAGAGAGGGCGGGAGAGAGGGAGGGAGAGAGATAAAGAGTGAGGGGGGCAGGGAGGGAGAGAGAGAGAGGGAATGAGGGAGGGAGGAAGGGGGAGAGAGGGGAGAGAGAGAGGTGGAAAGGGGAGGGAGGGAGAAAGGAGGGAGAGAGGGGTTAGGGAGGGAGAGAGGGGAGGGAAGGAGAGAGGGAGGATGGACGTTGGGAGAGAAGGAGGGGGAGAGGGGAGAGAGGGAGATGGGAGAGAGATGGGAGAGAGGGAGGGAGAGGGAGGGAAAGGGAGAGAGGGGGAGGGAGGGAGGGAGAGAGAGGAAGGGAGAGAGGGGGTAGGGAGAAAACAGAAGGTAAACAGAAAGCCTTATTTTAAACCCGGGCAAAGCCGGGTACTTGCAACTAGTATACTTATAAGACGCATTAGTTGTCTATCTGTCTGTCTGTCTCAAAATCCAGAAAACCAAAAAACGTGAAATTTGTTACACATACACATAATTACATGGGGAAGGTTATAGGACATGTTTCGTTTCATCTCGGTGGGTAGTTTAATTGTAATTAATTATTGTAGTATTTTACTATATTAAAGTAATCTCGACGGCGCCATAGATAAAATTCCTGTGACGTCATTTCCCTATGATACATTTTAAAAGAGGGGTAACTCCCGGAAACTCCAATTGTAAACATGATGAAATCAATAGTCATATCTATTTACCTATCGTTTTATGTATTCGGAAGATTAAAATTAAAGGTGCACTTTAATAAACCGAAATACATTAATTTAGATGTTTCTGTGACATTATTAACATTATTTATTATCTCAATGGGTAGTTTAATTGTAATTAATTATTTTAGTATTTTGCGGGTGTTTTAAATGTTATTGCATTCAAATTGTATCAATGCACAGGGAATCCCCTGTATTCGCGCACCAAGTGACAGAGAAGAAAGGGTTAGGGACGGAAAAAAAATAAAATATTTTTTTTTCATGCTGCAATTATCCGGCTTTGGCCGGGATTAAAATAAGGTTTTCTGTTTATTTAAGAAGCGTAATTGGAGAGGGAGGGAGAGATAAAGAGTGAGGGGGGCATGGAGAGAGAAATGAGGGAGGGAGGAAGGGGGAGAGAGGGGGAGTGAGAGAGAGGTGGAGAGGGGAGGGAGGGGGAAAGGAGGGAGGGAGAGTGGGGTTAGGGAGGGAGAGAGGAAGGGAAGGAGAGAGGGAGAGAGAAGATGGGAGAAATGTGAGAAAGAGATAAAGAAAGAGAGGGGGCAGGGAGGGAGAGAGAGGGAAGGAGGAAGGGGGAGAGAGGGAGGGAGGGGGGATGGACAGGGGGAGAGAAGGAGGGGAGAGGGAGATGGGAGAGGGAGGGAGGGAGGGAGAGAGATGGGAGAGGGAGGGAGGGAGAAAGGGAGGGAGGGAAAGGGAGAAAGAGAGGGGTAAAGAGGGAGAGGGAGGGGGAGGGAGGGAGAGAGGGGGGAGGGAGAAAACAAAAGGTAAACAGAAAACCTTATTTTAAACCCGGGCAAAGCCGGGTACTTGCAACTAGTATATACATAATCGTTCACATTTGAACGTCAGCCATTTGCAAAATATCTTCCAATGTGAAATAATTGGAATCGGGCAAAAGGAAAAGCGTTAACCCTCTGCCATTAACTAACTTTAATCTTCACAGTCCACTTAAATAACGTCTTTTTTAAATGAGGCCGATCAGCGACGTTATTTTTAAGTTCAAAAGACACAGGTTGGACGCATTTGAAAACACGTTGTTTAAGCGGACATTACACACAGCAGTTAATTGACGTAGTCAAATTTCTCCCCAAATCAAATGATTTGAAATATAACGCTGTTCTATAGTATTTACATAAGAAAACTAAATATCTTACCTGCAGTATAAGTTTGCAGTTGAATAACTCTACGACAATTAATATTCAATTATTTAATTTATTAAATAATATATATATATATAATTCTCTTCTTTGCCCAACGATGCTGGACAACATGCAACAGCCTGCAAGACGCTATCCTATAAATATCAATTTTCTACAGTACAACGCGTTTGTGGAATTCCCGAATACGTCAAAAGAAGCAAGACACGTTCAACAACGTTCGACAACTCGCGTTGTTTTCTGATTTCTTTTATAAAACCAGATTATTTTAATTTCTAATATGACGTTTTGTCCTTTTATTTAGTAAAATATATTAAGAATTTCAATATTAATAAACTCTTAGTACTAAAATATTATTCAATCCATTTATTACTAATGGACGTGAATTTTTTTAATATTTCTATTTTTACGTATCTTTTACTATCAGGGGTGGGGTGTCGGTCAAAATATTCCCCGACACCGACATCGACAGCGGTGTCGGCTTTCTATCAGCCGCCGACACCG
This sequence comes from Bulinus truncatus, assembly GCA_021962125.1. Lineage (NCBI taxonomy): Eukaryota > Metazoa > Mollusca > Gastropoda > Planorbidae > Bulinus > Bulinus truncatus. The sequence continues at coordinate 4,868,369 of JAGDYQ010000058.1, read as the reverse complement.
ACACCGGTGTCGGTTTTCTAAAGCCCGCCGACACCGACACCGGGGGGGGGGGGGCAAAGGGAAATAATTGTGTATTTATTTTCCCTGTATATATATCTCATGCTATATATAAAGATGCATTTCTAATTGAAAATTGATACTTTTTTCGGATATGGATATTTTAAAAAAAATAATGTATACTTTCAATAAACAATATATACTTTTTCTGGTTAAATATATTGAAGTATATAGTGAAGTATATTTGTTTTAATATATATATATATTTACTTTTGTTACTGATTCCTTATAAAAAAATCAATGTATACTTATAATCAAACGAGGAAAAAATGTTTCAAAAAGCATTTATTGAATGCAGTACTTGTTTAAAAATAAAGAACATATACACACATTTGGGCAGAGTCAGCATAATAACTCAGGGCGCACATGCAAAACTTATTTATCACCAAATACATCCCATTTTTTATTGCGAGAATTTTAAAATAATATGAAATAGTCTAATTGTAATGTAATTACTAAATTACTAAATAACAAACGTAAATAAATAAAATACCCGAACTGTGTAGCTAAATGTGTTTATTTTAATAATTATGCACAGGGCGCCGAGCTATACGGGTCTCCGAAATAGTAATCTTGAAAACAATGTTCAGCTTCTAAACCAGACATGGGTAATCTACGTCCGTTAAACGTTTTTAATCGACCCGCAGTACACCCCCCCCCTTCGTTCATTTACTTTGATATTACTTACATTTATGTTATCTCATATAAAGTATTATAAACACTCCATTGATATTCTCTTGGTCCGGCCCTTCAATCAAATTCAAGAACCTATTGTTGCCCTTCAGTAGTTATAAATTTGCATCTGTGATCTATGATTTTGCAGCATGTCCATTACATTGAAAAAAAAAGTTCTAGGTTGTACATGTAATATTGAAAAGTCACGAAAACACTAGATACGGACATCAAGAGTAGCTGCAGTGAATACATTGAAGTGACAAAATTGTATGGTCAACTTCGAGATATGCCACAGTATGCTGAATGCTATTTTTATAGTAAATCTGAAGCGGCACCTGAATTTAAACTAAAATAAGTAGTGAAAAATGTTATGTATTGTAGTAGGTTGCACACTTTTCAGAACGGCGTGGGAGGGGGGAGGGCTGGGACGCCATAAAACTCGCACATGGCGCCTCAATAGCTAGCTATGGACTGGGCTTTTATGTAGTGCCATTGGGACGTATTGGTAATGTTTCAGTCTGACTGAGAGAAATTAAGCTGTGAATAGTGTTAGTTGTGGGTTAACTTTGATTGTAGGAACATTTGAACAGGTCATTCTTTGAGGTTCTAAAAGACTTGAATAGGTTTGTGTGTAATATTTCTCCAACATGGATATTGATAGTGAGATGCATACTAAACATTTCTTATGATTTACAATGATTGAGTGAATAACACAGTGGACATAGCCATAGCCTTCCTATCTGCTTTCAATCATAATTCTGTTAATGTTAACAAGTCGTTGTACTGTAGAAAATTTCGCTTTGGAAAATAATACATTTGTTGATAAACAGATTTACCAAGTACTTATTTAAAAAGAAAAGAAGAACTTGATAAAACTTTAAATTAAAGATTGGCTAAGAACTATCTGACGTTGTTCTGAATTATTTAATTTAAGTTCTAGTATTTTTTGTTGGGCAAGTTTTAGCGCCGACACCGAACCGACTCCGGACGAAGTACAAACGCCGAGACCGACACCGGCAAAAACTACCGACACCATCGACACAGACAACGGCTCCCCAGCCCTATTTACTATAACGGCTGCCGCCCCAGAATTTTTGCCGCCCTAGGCGGCCGCCTAGTCCCGCCTAGTTGTTAAACCGGGCCTGGGTACGCGTACATAAGGGGGTATTGAAAAGTTTGGCGGGGTACTGCGCTGCACCGGGCAGACAACTTTGGGTAAACATGCGCGGCTAAAGCGAAAACAGTGAAATGAGGGGAACCATGACAGTAAAAACAATGTATATGCAATTTTTTACTAGGGATACTCAGATGTCAAAAGTTTGGCAACACTGCCTTTGATAAAAATCAATTTATATCTTCCAAGTTTAGAAATTTTTCACGTAATTATGAAAATGGTCTCTCAATGGTTCAAAAAGGATTTTTATTTTTGATGCTAATGCCATCCCACACCAGCACTGCCTCACGAATTAGAGCACGGCAAGGCAATGTTTACTAGTTTAATACATGTACATTCAAACCTAGGTTTACGAGCAGAATTGGTTCCAGAGAATTGCTCTAAATATCGTATTACAAAGCAGATTTACCCAATGGGAACTCGGTTGACTGATTTCAGAAAAATAAAACTACTCTAATGCATCATAAAGAATAATTTTATAAGTCTGTTTTTTTTTTTAAAGAAATCAATTGTAACCATTGTGTAGGACGACTTTCACAGTTACTAGCATAAACGATGCCATTATTTACTCACAAGTAGTGTTTTTAATTTTTTGTGGCGTTAACATTGAACCTAATTAGTGACAATTGCTTTTCATCCTTTGTAACAATCCAGTCAGTTGTTCAGAACTGACCTGTTTCAAATGTTCCTACAATCAAAGTTAACTCGCCACTAATACCCTTCCCCCCCACCACAGCTTAATGTCTCTCAGTCTGACTGAAATATTTCCCAATTTACGTTACAATGTCATTACTCGAAAGCTCAGTCCGTAACTAGCTTTTGAGGAGTTTTTTGGCGCCCCATTCCCCCACCTTTCTGAAAAGTGTACAGCCTTTAACAATATATAACATTTTAACTAGATATTTCAGGCTTAATTCGAGTGTAAAAAAAAACGATTCCTTCCTCTATCAATTGTTAAGTATGTCGTGTCTTCATACGTCTTTCTCTCTTCTCTAAAAATAGTTCTGGAACATCCATCTTTTATTTTTGTCTGTAGCCTTTTGCCGTGATTTAATTTCGGCATCCTGCATACTCTGAGTGGCCACTTATAAACACCCAAGCATCATTGCTCTAGTGTTGTTGGGTATGACCGTCCTTAACAGTGACTTGCTTAGTCAAACGTGAACAATAATCTTGACCAATATTTCAGCATGATCCTACACATAAATTAGAAATTATCAAAAGTAGCGAATCGGCCGCTTCAGATTTACTATAAATAGGCCTATAACCTCCCGCAAACTCTGGCATATCTTGAAGTAAACCATACACTTTCGCTACTTCAATGTATTCACTGCAGCTACTCTTGATGACCATATCTAGTGTTTTTGTGAACTTTCAATGTTACATGTACAACTGATAGCGTTTTTTTCATCGTAATGGACATGCTGCAAAATCACAAATTACTGATGTGCATTTATAACTACCGAAGAACCACAATAGGTTCTTACTTTTGATTGAAGGGTCGGACCATGAGAAGATCAATAGCGTGTTTATGATACTTATCTAAAACTAACATAAATGTAAATGTTATCAATGTAAATGAGCGAAGGGGGGTGTACTTCGGGTCGAATAAAAACCTTTAACGGGACGTAATTTGCCAATGTCTGGTTTAGAACACAATAGTAGCTGAACATTGTTCTCAAGATTACTAGCTCGGCGGCTTATGCATAATTATTAAAATTAACGCATTTAATTACACAGTTCGGTCATTTTATTTATTTACTTTTGTTATTTAGTAATTACATTACAAAAAGAGACAAAAAATAAACTATTTCATATTAGACCATACAATGTATACTACAACATAATTTTACCTTCTTTTTTTCACACAAAAAAAATGCCGACAAACCTGCTATTAAAGAGTAGCATAGTACGAAACACATGCCATTTTTATATTGTTCAAGCAAAATAAAAGCTACGGGTACCACAGAAGTCGTGTGTGTTAGAGGGTGCCTAAGTAGCCGGCCAGTTGGTTTATTCTTTTTAGGGCGACAACTTCCAGATAATGAATAGGAAAGATAGGAAAACGCTGGAAATGTACAGAATGTATCAAACTTAATAGTTGCATAATATGTGCACGAATATTACTAGTTAATTTGAATATACACTGTAGGATGTTGGTATACTGTCAATATTTCTTTTACGTTGTAAACAACTGATTGGGAACTGGCAATAGTACCAGTACGGTACTGAAAAAAAGATCAATCACGAAACTATATCAGTTCTGCTTTAGTAGTCTTAAAGAGTCAAATGATCGAGGTAAATATGTTCAGTCAGTTTAAAATACAGCTTTAAAATTAAAACACTTCCTGCGGTAGGCTTAGAATCAGCTAGCAAAATTGTACGATTCTCGCAATTAAAAATGGGATGGGGTGGGTGATAAATTAGTTTTGCATGTGCGCCCATAAATGTATTATGCTGACCCTGCCCGAATGTGTATATATTTTGATTTATCACCAGGTAATGCATCCAATAAATGCTTATTGAAACATTTTTCCCTCTTTTGATTATAACTATACATTGATAAAGAGTCAGTAACAAAAATAAATATATATTAATACTTTTAAACAAATATACTTACTATAGCGCAGTTATTTCCCTTTGCCCATCCCCCCCCCCCCGGAGTCGGTGTGGTGTCGGCGGCTGATGGAATGCCATCACTGGTGTCGGTGTCGGGACATATTTTTGTTGACACCCCACCCCTGAGTTTTTATCAAAAAGATATAGGTTTTTTATTTAAATTTTTTTCTCCACGGATAACACTGGGTAACAACAAAATAAGTTTTGAAAATCGTCCTGGGTTTTCCAACTGAATTAAACTAATTTTGATGCTCTGAGTCCGAAAATGACATTGGTTTTGCTCAATCAGGTCCGGATTTGTTGCTACAGAAATTAAAAAAATAATCGTTTTTTGTTTAAAATCCACATTTTTTCGGATCATCAGCTGATAAACCCCTAAAGATTTTTTTCCGTTTTACTCAAGGAATAAAAGTCAACGAGTTCAAATTCATTCAGTTTTTAATTTTAATAATATTAGTATAAGAATAAGCGTTACGTGAAACAAAAGTTCAGAGTTCAAGCATAAATCGGCGTTTCTTCGATTCCCGTGTGTGAGCAGCTGCTGGGTTGTCTCTCTTCAGCGACCAGCAGTAGTCCGCAAGCATGACTGCGTCCCACCTCCCCTGGTACCTATCTTCCATTTGGCGGATGTTCTGATGGAACCTTGCTCCCTGCTCATCGCTCATCGCCCCAAGGTTTTCAGGAAATTTCACCATGTGTGAGAACAGGAAGTGCATCTTTATACTCATCAAACACCCGAGTTTTTGAAAGTCCTCTATCATGCTGATGATGAGTCTGGCATGGTTTGCTGCCTTCGTGTTCCCCAGGAAGTTATTCACCACCTGCACAAACGATTTCCAGGTGGCGCACTCAAGCGTGTTCATGGAGTTTTGGAACTCTGTGTCCTTTATGAGCTGCTGTATCTGTGGGCCGTCGAAAATGCCGGCCTTCAGCTTCTCAATGATCAGTTGAGAAAATGCTCGGCGCATGTAGTTGAAGCACCTCCCATCCTTGTCTAGAGCACGCGTAAACTGTTTCATTAACCTAAAATTCATGTGTAGCGGTGGGATCAATATCTTCTCCCGGTCAACAAGAGGTTCGTTTATGATGTTTCTCGCCCCAGGTACTAACTGCTCTCGCGCCGGCCACTCTTTCTTTACATAATGCTGGGCTCTGTCTCGACTGTCTCACACATATATAAAGTATGGGTACTTCGTGAACCTGGACTGCTGACCAAGTAGAAAGTCACCATCTTCAAGTCGACGCAGATGATCCTTTGGTGCTGCTCATATTGGATTTTGTCGAGCACATACTTCACCGCTTCATATTTCTCTTCAAGAGTTGTGGAGTGCGCAAGAGGGATTGAGGCAAACTGGTTTGTTACCATTTCATTGATGATCTGATTACTGTCCGATGGCTTCCTGACTGCATATGTCAATTTGATGAAAGAGAATGGGGGCTCTGAACGTGTCATGATATTTCGAACCAAACACAGCCTTCTCATTGACCCGTCAGACTTTATCCAGTGCCTTCGACAGAGTACTTCTATGGTCGACTTTCTAACCGCTGCAAAGTTAATCACTTTGACCTACTTGCTATCACTATCTGCTAGGCCTGAGGCCGTTTGCTTCGGAGCTTGTCAGATTTTGCAAAAGATGCCACGCCTTTTGGCATTCCCTCAAATCCATCTTCTCGCAAGTGTCAGTCAATTTCTGCATTTTGGCTTCTACAGACGCCATTTTTACCTGCTCAGTTAGCTTATTGTACTCGCGGCGCACGTCAGCCATTTTCCTTCTTGCCTCTGTCTCACTAACCTTGCAAGGGCTGTAGTCCAAAATAGTCTAAACCTAAGTTTCATAAAGCTTTGAATCCTACGTGCAGCACCCAAAATTGCTTCGGTAATATCCGTTTAAACGTCAACTGTTCCACAATCATTATCTACCCTTTCCAAGGCGGTATTCGTAGCCACCCTGAAGGCGTCCCAGTTTGCCTTTCAATAGACCTAGCACCATCGCGTGGCTACTGGGTTTCTCTTAGGTGGAAAGATATCCACCGAGACGAGTACGGGTCCATTTCTAGCGTACAGATTCATGGTCCTGCAACAAGTCAAATGCCTTTCTTACCCTCCGCCCACGCTTCCAGACTTACATACGTGATACCCCCCCTGGTCCAATTGTCCTTTCGCTCTCACAGACACTGCCAGTTAGTAACCCGTAGTTTCCCACCCTAAGAGGAAGGGGTACGTCCAAACTTCGAAGTCAAGAGTAACTGACTGGTAGTTTGACGAGTAGCCGAATGACCAGAGGTGCGAAATAACATGTCAAGATCATGTGCGATCTGTGACGATCGTTGTCTTAGGTTATGATCACCTATTGAGTTTGTGCGTGTATTTGTATTTGCCCATTCCAAGGGGTTCCACGGGACGCACACAACACACGAAAAAAATACTGACACATCCTACTAATATAGCAGCTATCTTGTAGACCGTCCGTCCAGACAGCGGCGTGTGGGGAAGCCATCGCTATAAATAATCTATGACGTCCCGATGGTACTTTTTTTTGCAGAATGGGAGCGCCGTCGCTATAAATTTAAAAAATCCTAAATTACGTCATTTCCCGATGGGTGCTGTATCGTGCCTTCGTGCTGCAAAATGGCATAATAAAGTAGTTATTTTTACTTTTCAGTGAATTTTTATAAAAACTTATTTTTTAATGCTTTGTTTTGATTTTAACATTGATAGAATTAAGGGCAAAATGTTTTTTTAGTTTTTAATGGGACAGCTGTACAAACAAAATTAATCATCATATATAATAATATTCATTTCCAGTGTGCGTTAAATCGAAAGCGGAAAACAAGATTTCAAAATGGCGTCATCCCCCCCCCCGTGTCTCGATTCGATTTTTCTTTTTGAAATATCTACAGTTTTCAATAGTTTCTGTGCTTTTAATTATGAAATGTAAAAGTCCCCAATATTAAAATTTAATAATTAGCATATAACATCATTCAAATCATTGTAGTTTTTATTACAACAGAGCATTTAATCATCGTCAAAGGTAAACAATAGTAATAATCGAGAATCCTCGACGTCGGCGACGATAAGACTAGTGACCGCGTTTTCGTATCTAATTTCGTAAATAAGGTTCTTTTTAAAAGTCGATATAATATTTAAAAAAAGAAATTCTTCAAATTTCTATACTAATTAAGTTCTCAGCTTTTATAATATTTATATTTTTTAAAATAAATACGGCTTTGAATTATTTCTTAATAACAAAATAACAATATAGGCCTAAAAACTAGGTCAAAAGGCAATGAAAACATAACCGAGCAATATTTTTCTAAAAGTACATTAAAATTGCAAATTAATTCTGTGGGGCGGTGGCAGAATGGTTATGCAGCTTGGACAAGACTCACTTTTATGCAGACTCTCCGGGTTCGATTTCTCCCAGGGACATTTTTTATTGTTTTTTTTTCAGAATATATCCTTTTAGTTGTTTTAATGAAAAGTAACTAATTAGATCTCTTTGACATTTTTTAATTTAAATAATTTATCTTTTAGGATGTTGTAAGAAAAGGAAACAACAACTAATTAGATTTTTAATTATTTCATAACTTAAAAAAAAATTAACACAGAGGCGTAACTAGGGTGGGGGTCCGAAATCGAAAGTCACGCCGGGCCCCAGCTTGAGGGGAGACCCCCAAAATTATTTTTTACATTAAATATTAAGTACATAATCTCATGTCATGGTATCGAGTGTCAAAATGCAGGAGCCCAAAAGAGGCTAAGCCCCGGGCCCCCAAATACCTAGGTTTGGCACTGGCTTTAGAGTAGTCGATCTCTATGCGAAGACTTTGCAGGGTACAACAAGTTTGTGTGACCTGGTGGCTGAATGGCTAAGCAACTTAGGTTATTCTTTTATGCTGACTATCCAGGTACGATACCTCTCTTGGACATTTTTTTTTTAGATTGTATCCTTGTAGTTGTTTTAATGAAAAGTAACTAATTAGATCTCTTTGACATTTTTTTATTGAAATAATGTTTCCTTTAGGATGTTGTAAGAAAAAGAAACAACAACTAATTGGGTTTTTAACTATTTCATAACTTTAAAAAAAACGAAATAATTTTGAAAAAATGTATCAAATCTGAACACAGAGGCTTAACTAGGGTGGAAGGGATCCAAAATCGAAAGTCCCACCGGGCTTGAGGGGAGCCCCCAAAATTATTTTTTCCATTAAATATTAAGTACATGATCTTATGTCATGGAATCGAATGTCAAAATGCAGGGCCCCCAAATCCTAGGTTCGGCAATGGCTTTACAAGTCTATCTTCCTGCAAAGGCTTGCAGGGTACAGCTAGTACTTAATTAATAGCAGTCCTTAATAATAAGTAGACCACCGTTTTTTTTTAAAAAGAAAAAGGGGATTACAAACATTACTTGTTTACGATGAACGAATTGACGAAACCTGTAGGGGGGAATACATTTCATTTATTACCTAAACATTTTATTCTTTGCAAAAAAAATAAAAAAATTGATAAGATTGAAAAATATATATAATTACATTATACATTGAATCTATATACATAATCGGCTAACATAGACGGTGGTTCGACAGATCTACACACCGTGCGGTGTAAAGTATGCTCATGGCAATAAAAGCCGCATGTCTGTACGTTACAAATACACGGCACCGTACGAGTTGAAAGCTTACATCGCTAAAAAAAAGTCTGAGTTCTACGTCACACCTTTGCGGAGTTAAAAATAAAACAGCGCGTGTCATCGACCGTCTGTATAATAATTGTCTGGGGAATTCCAAAATTATAGAAAGTAAAAAGAGACAATGTATGTTAAATGAGAGTATGTTTGGTGCGCATTTTGTTCATCAAATGAATCTTTCTTGAATAAAAATGAAATGCTGCGGAATTGTAAACACAACAAGGATATCTTATTAATGAATTAAGATTTTTAAATGATATTGAGTAGTGTGCGCAAATTATGTTTAATAGTCGGGGGTTGTTTTTGTTAAGCTTCTGTACCCATACTGAGGATTATTTTGTTTGGGATGAATTATATAAAAAGCTATTTTTTGTATATAGACTGATTCTTAACGCGCTCAAATATATATTACCGAGTTGGTTGGAATAGGGGTGGGAATAAACCAAATGGTTGCAGAAGGGGGGGGGGTGGTCAAGCAGACGATTCAAGTTCTAACACCGCTAATTTTTTAACCTCACGTCACTCTTTTTTTTTAAATACATCATGTTAAACATGATAAATTATAAAATTATTAAAAAAAGAATTGTTGGAATGGGAGTGTAGGGTTGGGAAAGGAGTGTTTAACGGGGGGGGGAAGAGGTAAAGAGAAGTGTCACGTGGTATTGTTAACAGGGTGAACATGCAGTTCACTAAATGCCCCTTTTTGTAATTATGTACATTGAGACCCACTGCGATTCCGACATGTCTTGAGTGGAAGGGGGGTGGTGGGCGGGGGAGGGACGGAGTGAAGGATGGGTGTGGGGCTAAGTGAAAGAGAATTGATAAATTATTAATGAAATAACTATCGAGAAAGAGTCATTTAAAATATTATGAATGAATTAAGATTAGTCAATGATATGGTGTTGTGAGTGCGTCACCATTTTCAACTCCAACTGCGTTCCGAATAGCCGGTCCGGGTACCGGGCCTGTTCAGCTAGTATTATATAAAATGTTACTATGCCAACTACATTTTTCCAATCGAATATTGTCGTCTTCTTCGCCGTATAAAATGTGACACATCACACGCTATCGGTCAAACAAGGCGATTGACATAACTGTATTCCTTATAGGACTGTATTCCTTACAGGATGACGGTATTCCTTATAGGAGGACTGTATTATTTACAGGAGGACTGTATATCTGACAGGAGGACGGTATTCCTTACTTTATTTTCAGTGCATTTTTATACAAACTTTTTTAATGCTTTGTTTTGATTTCAACATTGATAGAATTACGGGCAAAACGCAACGGGTGAGATAAATTAGCACCCTTATCTTTACCTAATGGTGTTTAGTTTGGTTTGGTTAGTTGGTTTGCTTTTATTGATTTGGTTGGTTTGGTTTGGTTGGTTATTTGCTTTGGTTTGGTTGGTTAGCGTTGACGGGTAAAATGTAATTTGTGACGTATAAAATGTAGGTCGTTTCTGCACATCAGCACCTAATTAACTTGGAATTCCGTGTTAATAGTTCCTATTAAAGAAGACAGTAAGACAAAATTGTCGCACAATACATTTGCAGCGGAAATATTTTTGCTGGATGAGTGCACGATGGCATCGAGCCATACTTTAGATGCAATTGGTTGATCACTAAGAGATGTCGCTCAAACCGGCTATTTACTAAGTTTTTTTTTTTTTGCAATGCACTTGGAATTCCGTGTTAATAGTTCTATTAATTCTCATATTAAACATTTTATTGAGATAAAACCTTTAGTTGCGAATGCAACGGGAAACTACTAGTAAGTAAATACAAGGAAAAGTCTTTATTTACATGCAGCAACAACAATGGTAAATAAAATCCAAAGTAAATCACAATGTTTTTATCACTCATTTGCTGCTCTCTTCGAGAAACTGAAGTCAACTCCACTCAAGTACACTAGCTCAGTTCTACCCAAGTCTCTCAACTCACCTCCTATCAACTCTCTCTCTCTCTCTCTCTCTCTCTCTCTCTCTCTCTCTCTCTCTGAAGTTTCACCACGTCTCAGCTATGCGCATGGCTTTATAATAGGATCGTAAGGTCGTTTGATCCGGGGTCGCTGGCCACCTTATCGTATGACGTAATCACGGGCGTAGGAACTGGTGGTGGGAACCTATTAATGTTAGGGGGTATAAATGGGAATCAAGGGTTGAAGGGCTAAAGTGGGGATATTTTAGCCCAACTACTCAAATCGTGACAAAGGATGAGTTAAAATCCTATAAACTACTAATGGGACGATTTTAATGGGGCCCTTCTTTAATCCTTTTCATAGCCGATAGTGCGATTGCCATGAAGACATCACGGGGGATATAGTGGGAACTTAAGCCATGGCCTGAAATATCTATTGGTCTTCACCGGAGATCAAACGAGGAAGCCTCAGGTGGACAGTCGAGTGTTTTACCACACGACCACCCGTCCCCTTTTCAAAATCTCTAGAGCCTAATAACTCATCTTTTGAATTATATCTCATCTAGCAATTAATATAGTAGCAATAATAACAGATTTTTGAATGGCTGCTACATTTTTCTTAAAAAATCTATTAATGGATTTATCCAAATTAAAGCGTAATTTCAACAGCAGCCGGACTTTCGCAGTTTTCTAATCGATTTAAAATTGCAGTTTTCATTGACAGTAAAATTAAAACAATGAAATAGGTATGGGCCCTACCCCTCTAGCAAGGGGGGCATTTTTCTGCAGCCGACATGAAGTGGAGCGATGTCCTGGGGCCCTGCACTTGTAGCACACCGACTTAGCATTAGTCGGGTGACTGAACACCCATTTCCCGTTTACTGGGGCCCTCATCCGATCTTTAGGAAACTCCCTCCTGACATCTACCTCCCTTGTTTTGGCCCTTTCGGCCTCAACCGCCTCTCCTTCCCTGTCTTCGGAAGACTCGCGGCCCTTGCCATGGCGAGCTTCCCTATAATTCTCAGCCAAAGTGAGCGTTTCACCACATGTACCTGGTTTACGCTCTTTTAGGAACACCTGTAGCCCACTAGGGGCCCCGTCCATCAACTGCTCGCTGAGCAGGAGGTCCATTAGGCCATCAAAGGTAGGCTCTGTCCCACTGAGCTCAACCCACCTCGTCAAGAGGCCCGTTAGACGTGCACCAAAAAGGGGGCAAGTCTCCCCTCTTTCTAAATGCCCCCCCTAAACTTACGTCTAACGCTTTCCTCCGTATAGTCGTATGACTTTAGGATGGCAGCCTTCAGTGAGTCAAAGTCATTTGACTCGTCAGCTGTAGTCAGGGCCCGTCCCGTGAGTAGCGATGTCAAGCAAGAGGCCCACTCATGTCTTTCCCAACCCGCGGACAGAGCGTAACGTTCAAACCTACGGATGTAGGCGTCAATGTTATCTGTCTCGTCTAGTTTGGGAAGTTTTTATTTGGAGGATGTAACTGTCTGACTGCTTGGAGTTGGGCTTGCCGCCCCTACTTACCTCTCTAACCGTGCTAAGACCACCTCTTTGTCTGCCGCTACTTTAGCTAGCTCCACCTCTCTATCATGCTTAGCCTGATCGGCAGTTATTTTAGCTAACTCTACCTCTTTAACATGCTTAGCGCGTTCAGCAGCCCTTTCTTGATCGGCAGTTATTTTAGCTAATTCTACCTCTTTATCATGCTTAGCGCGTTCAGCTTCTGTTTCCCTATCTCTTTCACCCTTAGCGTGCTTTATGGCAGAATTAACGTCACATTCCAGGCCTATGAAGTAGGCCTCCTCCATAGACTTCATGGTTTGTGACGTTGGTACCAACTTAAGATAAGTAACAGTTAACCCAACTAAAACTCGCCGTGCAGTCCAACACAATTTAAACACTCACAATTATCACAAATAAAAGAGGTGAGAAAAATGGCTTACCTTGACGCTTCCGCCCTCCTTTCAAAGAATAAGAACTAGTTTCTACCGGACACAATCACGCACACATATACACAACACGCATAAAGTCTCATATCCGTGGAAAGTTCGCTGATAACAGTCCAGCTTGTCCTTAAACTGTCTTGCGTCTCCCGTCTTTGTTGACTTCTGGCTTCTCCGTGGGTCAATGCACGTGAGTAAGCGTAGTGCTTACTACTCACGTTTTAAAACGACCTAGTCCGATGAAGGACCTCTTCACTGAAAGCTTGTGGACTTCTGTCCGCTTTCCGTCGGACGATGAACGTGAGTAAGCGTAGCGCTTACTACTCACGTTTTAAAACGACCTAGTCCGATGAAGGATTGGTCCACTGAATACTTGTGGACTTCTTCACTTTATGTGAAACGATGCGCGTGAGTATGCGTAACGCTTAATTACTCACGTGTAAAAGGACCTAGTCCGATGTAGGACTAGTCCACTGAAGCTTTGTGGACTTCTGTCCGCTTTCCGTCGGACGATGAACGTGAGTAAGCGTATCGCTTACTACTCACGTTTTAAAACGACCTAGTCCGATGAAGGATTGGTCCACTGAATACTTGTGGACTTCTTCACTTTATGTGGGACGATGTGCGTGAGTATGCGTAACGCTTAATTACTCACGTGTAAAAGGACCTAGTCCGATGTAGGACTAGTCCACTGAAGCTTTGTGGACTTCTGTCCGCTTTCCGTCGGACGATGAACGTGAGTTAGCGTATCGCTTACTACTCACGTTTTAAAACGACCTAGTCCGATGAAGGATTGGTCCACTGAATACTTGTGGACTTCTTCACTTTATGTGGGACGATGTGCGTGAGTATGCGTAACGCTTAATTACTCACGTGTAAAAGGACCTAGTCCGATGTAGGACTAGTCCACTGAAGCTTTGTGGACTTCTTCTGTACTTTCCGTGCTGATTGTGGCAGATTAAGCCCCCCCCCCCCAAGTCCGTCGTTTAGTTAGCGTCGGCACCGCCTGATCGGTACGCAGTGTATTTCTCAGGTGGTGATTCGATCCCAAGACGATCCTTACAGATGTTGAGGACCCCTATGAGGGTATCCTTGGCTAGTTATCTAGGTGGATGAGGGCTGACTCAATTGGTACTCGTATTTTTATTTGTGTTTCTGCCACACAGCGTTTCACCAGCAATCATACGTACACTAAGTGCAGATAATCAAAAACAGGTCTCGTGTAACGACATTCAAATATTTATTTACATAGAGGCACCAGTCCGTAACATGATCTGGTGGCTCATTAACATAAAGCAAAGATAATCCAAAATGTAGCAAAAATAATCCGGTATAAATGAATAAAATCAAAGGGCGTTTCTCTCTCTCTTTTTCGACTGTCTTCTACAAGACCGCTCAGTCGAATGACCAAAACTATATTTTGTTAATCACATACTTTTTCACACGTGACCCCCGACCAATCATTCATTTGCTCCTTTCCCTGTCAATCAGGGGGTAAGGCTAACTTCCCGCCCTAGATGGGAGGTGAAGGTACATCTTACCGACAAAAGCCAAGCGTAGCTCAACTTCTGGGCGGGTTTCTCCCTTTGTAGATAGCCGCACCGCAGAACAGTGGCCGAGCGGTCAACAGAGGTGCGAATTCACATCTCTCGGTCAATTTTTCTATGCCGTCGGCTCACTGGTCGAGATGCGGCTTTTCATGGTATGACGCTATTACGGGGGTGGGGTAGGAAGGGTGGCGGGTGGGAGAACTGGAACGTATACTACTATACATTGTATAATATATGTTCTATGTATATTAAGGGGTGACCGTGCGAGTCAAGGGTTGGAATAAAGTGGGAATGTCAACCCGTGACAATAGTTTTGTTTGCAGCCCTTAATTTTTTTCATTTCCTGCTCTTGAGCTCTGGCCATTTCTAGTTGTTTTGCCTGGTGTTGTCTCTCTTTTTCTTGTTCTTGCCTGTCCTTTTCCTTTTGTTCCGCTTGGTATAGTCTTTCCTTCTCTCGTTCTAATCTTTCTATATGATTCTCAACAAACTTATGAAATTCCTTGCCCGTAAAACCCAATTGTTTGCCGGCATTGCTTCCATTACACTTCTGACACCAATTGTCAGGGATTGTGAGTGGTCTATTTATTTATTTTAATTACACACACAACTAAAACAAGCTCAAAACACTTCCGTTTTATTAATCAAAATCTCTTTGTTGAATAATCTGTAACACTACTTATCCAATAGTGCACATAAACGATTAAATCACGTCTCTACGATAAATTACTATATTAATTGTCCCTTCTGCCAACACAATAACACACTTATTCCTAATTCAGGGGTCGGCTACCTATCCAATAGTGCACATAAACGATTAAATCACGTCTCTACGATAAATTACTATATTAATTGTCCCTTCTGCCAACACAATAACACACTTATTCCTAATTCAGGGGTCGGCTACCTGCGGCTCGCGAGCCGCATACGTCTCTTTCGATGTCAAGTTGCGGCTCTTTCGATTTCATAATATTGGAACAACAATTTTAGTGGCTCTTTAAAACCTGAGAAAATTGTAAATTATAACTTTCGTCTCAAAAGGTTGCCGACCCCTGTCCTAACTCCTTCGTTTATTCCTTACTCCCTTCCTCAAAATTAACAAAAACTACACTTGATGTCGTGCCCTGTATCGTCTGCTAAAACTGCCCCTTGCTCCCCTCCTTCATCTTCCAACCGGTCTAACTACGTTATATCTAACTCTACACGCTGCTGGTATTAAGCATCAGTTTTGACATAATTTCACTGTCCTCACAATGTGTTTGTCTATCTATCTATCTATCTATCTATCTATCTATCTATCTATCTATTGTCTGTCTATTTATCTATGTCTATCTATCTACTTTCACTGTCCTTACATTGTGTTAAAGATTTAACAAATGATAAATCATCCTTATATGTGACCATTAGTTGCAACAAGATGAAGTTTTGTGACATATAGAAAAACATAAAAGCAAGATAAATTGGTTGAAAAAGATTGACAGCTGGGCGTGACAGACTGTCGTTATTTAATATAATTTGTTGGGATGTTTGTGTGGTCAGTTTGTTGTGAAATTTACTATTTTGAATCTATTTTAATTACTAACAGTGTCGATGTGAACAATATTGGATTAAAGCTGTAACATGATAACGAAATATTTAGGTGCAGAAAGTTTATCGGAATGAGGCTGAAAGGCTTGGATCAATTTGCACTATATGTAGAGGGTAAAAGGTGAGGTATGAGGACGATTTCATAAGCCCACACCGAAATTGAGACAACCACCCCCTTTTTTTCGAAATCCGAACGCCTTAAAAGTTGGAAATCTTTGAATCCAAAGTAAGTATACAATTTCCTTACAATACGAACATGCTTTAAAATTCGAACACATGGCGTGTTTTCTTCTGTGTATTAGTATTGTTTTAGATTTTCCCTTTGCAATCGTGCAATCTTTAGGACATTTGTAGCATTTCTCTGTTTTGTAAATGTAGCCGTTTTTTTTTTTTTATTTTAAAAGCCAGGTGAGTGACATTAGGGACGATCACCATTTTTGTACCGCAACTGAGTGGGGCCCCGAGGCTAAGACAACGCGCAATGGGAGATTATTTATTGTTACCTGACCCAGTGGCGTCACTAGGGGGTGCGGGGGGTGCGGAACGCACGGGGTGACACCCTCACAAGGGGTGACACCAAAATGCTAAATATCTAGTCTTAGGCCTATATTCTTATTTTGTAATTTAAAATAATTCAAAGCCGTATTTAATTTTTAAAAATAAATAAAAATATCTCCGATTATTAACAGCAAATGAATTTATAAGGCTTCGAAAAAAATTGATGCTAAATATAAAAATATCTCCGATTATTAACAGACGCTGCGTACTTTTTATTATTAATTATTTTAATGAAATTATTTGCATACTTGCACTGACCTATCAATTATCGCTAAAAATCCTGACCCCAGAAACGGAAAAAAAATAATAAAGTCACGCTTGCGCACATATATACGGTCTCTGGAAAAAAAAATACGGAGACCGGGGTGTCATGAGAGGGGTGACACCATGAGTTACCGCACCGGGTGACACCAACCCTTGTGACGCCACTGACCTAACCAGAGTTTTTATAAAAATATATTTTAGGCTCTGCATATAACTCGACATAGACCCCTCCGGTGGCAGAAGGATAGCTATACCCGTAGATATATAGCTGTACCTAAGTATTGATAACGACGGATTTAGACAACGAAAAAATTGTTTTGGGGAAATCGTATTCATAGTGTGGGTGAATTAATTCAACTTATAAAATAATGCTAGTGCACAATATGTACACACATGGCCCTACACATTTCACCAACAAAGATGACATTTTAGTGTATCATAGTCTAAACAGTGAACGTCAGGATTAAAAAAGGAATCGAAAATTAGGTTTAAAATCCTTCAATTCGATTTCGATGCCGGTATCGATTCTTTCGATTCTCGATACCAAATCCGACGAGTCGTCCCTACTCTAGCCGGTATATTAACAAAATTATTTAATACAGCTGAAAACTCTCTTGCGACAGTTGATATTGTACGTTAAGGCTGGCAGAAAATGGAACCCATTCTGTTTAAAAATGTATTTCTTTGAGTCTAGCTTGCTCACAAGAATAAATGTCACTCGTATTACTCATATTCTGCCACTGTGATATCCACTCTGTGACGTTCGATGATGCTAACAATAACTTGAAGAAATCGCTCAACTACATAGCGAGAACATAGCGAATTACAAATGTTCGCTTAATTAAGAAGGTAGAGTCGATAATAATTCCATATTATATAGCATTAATCACAAAAGTAGCCTATTCGTTTCATAATCAGAGAATTCATTGAATATGTTTGTTCAAAAATATGAAACATTCCCCAATCTTTATAAGTATTCTCTTGGAAACGGATCTTATCCAGTCAGCAGATCAATTTAACCAAATGTTTAATGCATGTATGTATTACGAAATGTTGTATTTGACAAGCCGAGAGTAAGGCGAGTGGCCCCCGACGACTTAAATACGGTCCTGATTAATGAATTCATATATGAGTATAGAACAACAAAAACATGGACAATATTTTTTTAAACGGCAGTATCAGGAGTAAAACTTTAGATATCAGCTGCTCGTTTAGGGGTATGGTGTCTATCATTAGTTGATGTCAAGCTTATTTCTATTTTTCTTATTCACATGGTGAACTTAATACACCGAGGAACAGCAAACAAACAGCGTTATTTTAACATAATTGTTTATAAACACATCAGAAAAGACACTCTTTATAGTGGCTACCACAACAATATTCTCTAAAAACGGATGCATATAGATAGTAGTTTTAATGCGGTCTTTATTTTCTAAATGCGATGTTGTGAGAACTATTTAACACGGGATTCGATGGGAATTTTCGCTTTCTGGCATCATCTTCAGTGATCGTCATGGAGATGACATTAGCTTCGAAGTTATCTAAACTAGTGAATAGAAAAAAAAGTTTAGGATCAGCCAATCAAATATAAGTATGCTCTGTAAGACAAATCAATATTTAAAAAGCAGACTTTAGATGAACACAAAGTTTGACGTCAAAACTGAAGAAAATGTAGTTTGGTTGGGAAAAACCGGATAAAGCACGGTAGAAATGAGGGGGTGAAACAACTCTAGTGTTAGTTATAAGTTAGTGACCAGAGAGAAAGGACAGTTAGCTATTTTTAGACAGCGAGTTTGTTACCTTAAAGACGTAACACGTTCGACTCACTTGGAGTTATTTTTATATTCGATTTATTAGTTTAGTTTAGTTGTTGTTTAGATATATTAGTTTAGTTTAGTTATTGTTTAGATGTATTAGTTTAGTTTTGTTGTTGTTTAGATAGATGTTTATTGGATTGGTAGTAATGAATAAATAGTAATTGTGTAATTATTGAACCCACGTGTCTTGAGTCATTCTATTTGAAGTTACAACAATATATAGAACATTTTTCTAAGAAAACACATTTATAAAAAATAACAGACTATAAAATATTTCAATAAAAATCACATTTCTTGCGATATGATGAAATTAAAAATGATTTTGCAGCTGAACTAATTTGTGTTAGGTTGAATAGGCAATGAGCAACTTGATATTTTGCCTGTATGGATCAGTGCTATCTGGGCATCAATCTCTGAAATACAGAAGGGTTGAGTGGGCAGGAAGATAATTTAGATCTAGTGACCCCTTTCCAATCCCCTACCATCAATCACACATTGGTCTAAGATGAGCTAATACATTCTTTAAATTGTGTAAACTTTCTTGATGTTTTAGTAACAGAGAGTTTTAAAAATAGGACCTTTCAGTAGCCTGTCTATTGATAATTCATGATGCTGAAGTCACACATGCAAGCAGCCCCGAAGCGTGAAAATTCTACAGCAGGGTCCAGGCATTCTAAAACAGGGGCCAGGCCAATAGCGGGGGGAGGGGGGCAGGAAATAAATGTTACTAAGTAGAACAAACAAACGGGGGGGTAGGGGGCAGACAAAACGAAAGGGGTCGCCCGGCCCACCAGGTTCCCCCGCACGCTACGGGTCTGCATGCAAGCATACACACACAAACACACATACACACACATACACACACACATATATATATATAAGTGTGTGTGTGTATATATATATATACACACACACACATACAGACAGACAGACAGACAACAAATGCGTCTTATAAGTATATATATATATATATATATATATATATATATATATATATATATATTTATATACAGGCTTGCGGAGCCGGAGCCGAGGAGCCGTGAGCCGCCACTTTTTGCTGGAGCCGGAGCCGGAGCCGAAAAAATCTGGCGGCTCTATGGCTCCCAAATGTTTTTTTTTACAGCATATTTTTTTTTTAGCTTTAAAATTGCAAATTTGTTTGATTGTTTGCCTCCTACAATTTGAAATGTTTTACGAACGCCACAACAGTAACACGCACATCACCACAAGAAATTTTTAATGGGGAATCGTTTTGTGTTCGTTTTAAATCTTGTTTACCCTCCGAAATTTTTTAATGGCATGCTATTTTGTTATATATATATATATATATATATATATATATATATATATATATATATATATATATAAAGTTAAAACAGTTTTATTTCATAGAATAATTGTATCAATCATTTCAAAATAAATTTTTACTACAACGACAAATAGAACGCGTCATTTCGTGTATTATTTGACCGCGAATTTGTAAAAGACTAAAAACAAAATGGTCGCTTTCTGTATTTAATAATTTTATTATAAACAGAATATTTGAAATAGAGTAGATAAATTTATAAGGCTGTGGCTATTCGGACCCGGGTCCCAATAAAATCCGATTGTTATTCGGACCCGTGGCAAATATGCACTAAGCTTAGCTATATTTAAACTTTATTAGACGGAACCCAAAAAATAATAATAGAGAGTCCGCTTAGTGGAACCCTAGACACTGAGTAACGATTAAATCATACAATTCAAACAATTATAAAAAAATAAACAAAAAAACAATAATAAAGTTTATGTATAGCTAAGCCAAGTGCATATTTGCCACGGGTCCGAATAACAATCATACTTTATTGGGACGGGGTCCGAATAAAAATCGGAGTTTATTGGTACCCGGGTCCAGGCCCGTAGCCACAGGGGGGCTAGGAGGGCTGAGCCCCCCGTTAATGACCTGAGCCCCCCGTGCAGGATTTGAGCTTTTTGACAAAATTTTAATAATAACGGCTATAAAACATCAATCATTTTGGTCAAATTTGTTTTAGGGGCCCGGACTGAGCTGGCCAATCAACTTTTGAAAATATTAATATCAGCACGGGGACCCGTGTCACCACAGCCCAGGGACCCGAAATTTCTGTCGTTGGGCCTGTTCCCAACCTTGTAATAGTTTTATATACTGATATCTTCTGAGGACAACTAGCAACTTAAATAAGTTAATAAAATAATATTGACTTCTGACCTCACTTTTATACATATGTCTAATAAAATAATAGGGTACAAACTTTGTGATTTCTGAGTGATGTTATTTAATTTGCAAATTTACTTTTTAGCAGAATTAATTTTATTTTAAATTGAATAATTGCAACTGGTCAATTTGTTGTTGGTCAATTTGTTGTTGTACGTTAAACCAACAGTATAATAATATAAATTACGTATCTATTATGTAACAATTGTGTAGCAGAACAAATGGTCAATATATTTATAACATGAATCAGAAACTGCCCAGCCTCAATAAATTTTTATCATTAAAACACTTTACTATTTAAATTATTTTTAACAAAACTGCAACATGCCATGCATTATTGAAACGTTGTTAAAATTATATATTTCTAATTAATAGCTATACAATCGGTACTAAAATGCACCATTCCAGATATGGAACTGCAAAAAAATTCTTGGGGTCCCCTTCCCAAACCCATCCTCTCCGTTCTCAAGTTTTCGGCGCTTCGCACCTCCATCTTCGCCCCCCCCCCCCCACGAACATTTCTTCTACCCGACCAGGGCGGAATTAGGGGGAGGGGCCGGGAGGGGCCATTTCCTCCCCCACCCCCCAGTTATCGCAAGTTTAGGTAATACATCATTAAATTATCGAAATATTTTTTGTTCAAAGACAAGACCAATTTTCAACAATGAAAATAGTTTCACCCCCCCCCAATCAAAGTTGTCTAGATCCGCCCCATGACCCCAGGCTCAGTTCTTCGGCACCACCCCCCTCCCGCCGAAAAAATTTCTTCGCCCCCCCCCCCCCGAAAATAATCCTGGCTACGGGCCTGCCCGGGTCCGAATAGTCACTTCGAATTTATAAATAATATATATAAATACTGAAGTCTATGAAATATTTTAAATAAGGTGTATATTTTTCAAGTTCCTGACTATGGGGGTGAACGCGGCAAAATTTGCATAACTTTTTATCAGCGGCATGTTAGCGTGGACCAATTACAAAAAAATTTGTCTCGTGTGATACTTAATAGGGAGCCGGAGCCGTCAAATTTGTGGGAGCCGGGGGCGGAGCCAGAGCCGAAAAAATATGGCGGCTCCGCAAGCCTGTATATATATATATATATATATATATATATATATATATATATATATATATATATATAATGTAAACAGGATTCACGCTATTGCCTTAAAATTTACGCACAAAATTGCAGAACATTATTTGGCCTGTTGATATATATATATATATATATATATATATATATATATATATATATATATATATATATAGAGAGAGAGAGAGAGAGAGAGAGAGAGACATCACATCTATAATATTTAAAAATAACATTTAATTGATCGGTTGGGTAAAATTATTTCTTTACTTTAATTTACTTTTTTTTTAACCACGGGAAGTAATTCAAAAGTCACAGTGTGAAAACTTTTATTTTGTCATTATTTGTTTTAAAATAAGGCACTTGTTGAGGGACCAAACGTGTGGTCTCGGTATTTTTTTTACCCGGGTACCAGCGTAGATAATATTGCTCCACACCCTAATCCTAACCCTATCCCTAACCCTAACCCTATCCCTATCCCTAACCCTAATCCTGAAAAAAAAATTCTGAAAAAAAAAAAATTATATATGTCATGTTCCTTATACCCTAATATAATGGTCACGTTTGGTCCCTAACAAGTGCGTTAAAATAAACCAATCCGCCCTGTGCAAACTAATAGTTCGTCAGTATTTTGTTTTAATTAACAAACATTATTGTAAAAAATATTTCTTTTTACTTTAGTTTGCAAATCATTATTTCGTCAGTAATTTTTTTTTATTAAACATGTCAAACAGAATTCACGCTATTAATCATAACTAATTAAGGTATTTTTCTAAAATTTGTTTTTTATTTAATAAACTGAATTAGAAACAATGGCTTTATCAATACTTACTATTACATTACATAGTGCGTGACCGGGTACTGCTATATATCTATATATATATATATTTAAACCCCACATTTGATTACTACAAAAAAGTACTCAGAAATATAAAATTTCATAATTTTCAGATGAAATTTAGAGATTGCAGAAGCTCTATGCTAATTTAGGTATGTTCTCCATTTACCACATTTTATCCCAAATATTGATGAACCTGAATAAAGTCTGTTTTGTTCTTTGATGTTTATAATGTGTAACTGTTTAATATTTATGTTGGTTGCAAATGTTGCCCTTATAGCACTCAATGTCTATTTGCACTTATTGACATTAATATTAATAATGAACGGAAAGCTCAGAGAAAAGAGAGATCAAAGATGTTATTGCAAAAAGTGAAAAATGACCAGGAAACTCTAAGTTCTCAAATGTCAAACACGTTATTGAAATTTTCTTCTGACAGCAGTTCAGATGAAACGGTCACTGAAGAAAATGATCACGATGAAGAATTTTTTATTACTGCATCACAGAAACGAAGAAAATGTGCAGAAACTCTCCAACAAAGTCTGTTCTGTCCAAAGAAACTGCTGCAGCATTAGATAGATCACAAGTTAGTGATCGTACAGCAGTCCATTTACTAGCTGCTACAGCTCATTCTCTTTGTAACGATGTTATTGACATGACATTATGTCAAAGTACTGTACAGCGTGTGAGAGCTGAGATTAGGAAAAAAACAGCACATGAAGTTAAAGAATTGTTTGATCCACATGTACCAATTTCTGTACATTGGGATGGAAAATTGCTTCCAGATCTCACAGCCAGGGAGAATGTTGAGAGATAGCCTGTGATTGTAACAGGACTGCAAAAAGAGTGCTTGCTAGGTGTACCGAAATTGGTTTCAGGGACAGGTGACAGTCAAGCTCAAGCTGTAGTTGAATGTCTGAAGGACTGTGAAATTTGTGAAAAAGTAGTAGCATTAAGTTTTGACACAACAGCAAGTAACACTGGTCATTCCAAAGGGCATGTGTTTTAATTGAAAAGCTGCTTGAAAAAAACTCTTATTCAGCTTGCTTGCCGCCACCATATGATGGAAATTGTTCTGGAAAAAGTGTTCACCGCATAGAAGATAAGTGGGCCCTTATCTGGACCTGATATTTCACTTTTCAAACGGTTTAAATAGCAGTGAAATTTTATGGAGAAGGTATCCTATGATACTGCAGATGGGATGACTGAAGTAGACCTTTTCAAAGAGAACACATTGCAGTTTGCAAATGCCAATCTTCAAATTGATCACCCAAGAAATGATTACAGAGAATTTTTGGAACTGGCCGTTATATTTCTGGGAGGAAGACCACCAGGAGCTGTACACAGAGCACGTTGGATAGCAAGAATAATTTATTGCTACAAGATGTGGATGTTTAAGAAGCAGTTTAAGCTGAAGTCTTCTAAAGATCAAGGACTGTTTCAGTTCCTCTGTTTTGTTTCCAGTACTTATATGAAACTGTAGTTTCAAGCCCCACAGCCAGCAAGGGCGCCATCAAATGACCTACAATTTCTGAAGGATTTAGAAAAATATAACTCCGTTAATTCAGTTATTGGAAAAGCAGCAAAAAAGCTTTCAGTCGACATTTATGGTATCTAAGTGAAATTACAGTGGGCTTTTTTGATTAAAATATTGATCCTAAGCAAAAGGTTCAGATGCTTAAAAATTGCAAGAAAACCCGGATCTACAAATCAAGCTCAGCGTCTCGATTCCAATGGATTCTATGCAGACCAGCCCATCAGCTTATTTGTTACAAACAATACAATGGCATTTTTTCCATTCTTGGTCTGCACATTCATTCCCCTGAAACATGGAGCAGCAACAATGAATACAAACATGCAGAAAATGTAACCAATTTGAAAGTTGTTAATGACACAGCCGAAAGAGGAGTGAAACTGATTCAGGGTTTCAATAAAGTTTTATGCAGAAAAGAAGACCAGAAGCAATTCTTACTTAAGGTGGTGCAAGAACACCGACGATTATATCCGGATGCAAAGAAGACCACAGTGGTTACTGGACTAGCAAAAAGCAGTCAGTGAATATGACGTCCATAAATAGTAAACACTTTGCTTTGTTGCATTCTATTATTTTATTTATTATGAGGTTGTTATTTCATGTTTAACACTAAACAATTAACATAAACCATTAATTTACTATTTAGTACCAAATCAATGTTTTCACTGCCTTTGTGTAACCCCTAAATATTTCACGATTGTATTCATTTTTTCAGAAAACACTTTTTTTCTGGCAGAACACAATGCAGGCCTTAAATTTAGAAAAATCGAAAAAAAAATGTTTTGGGCCACCCGAATATATATATACTAACTGAACAGGCCCGATACCCGGACCAGCTATTTGGGACGCAGTTGGAGTTGAAAATGGTGATGCGCTCACAACACCATATCATTGACTAATCTTAATTTATTCATAATATTTTAAAGGACTCTTTCTCAATAGTTATTTTTAGAGCATTTTCGAAAAAAAATGCTCTATTGTCCCCGTTTTGTCTGTCTGTCTGTCCGTCTGTCTGTCCGTCCGTCTGTCCGTCATCACCCTAGATCTCAACAACCATAAGTCCTAGACCCATGATGTATATATCATTTTGTAGGTCTTGGCCTGCCAAGAAATGACTTTTTTCCATTTCGCGATCTGACCTCTCAGGGCCGTAAAAGGGGCCTTATAAAGTACCGTTTTTTACCATATAAGCTATATTAATAATGGACCGCCCTATATCTCAGCAACCATAAGTCCTAGACCCATGATTTGACCTCTCAGGGCCAAAATATAAGAGTTTTTTATGTACCGTTTTGCTTATATTTTAAATATAAATAATAAAAGCTAATCAAAAGGGCGTAATCATTATTTATTTTTGTAACAGTTATTCAACATGACTTACTTCCCGTACTTTATGTAAAACAACAATTGACGGAGTTTTCGGACGATTAAATGACTACAATTTAGAATGTTTCAATTATGAGTCCTATTTCAGTCACATATAGGTCACGTGACTGGTCTCGATGCACCGTCCTGATGCTAGCGCCTAGCGCCAGATGAGAAGGGGGAGGGGAACGACTGTTGTTTCACCCCCACCCACATCTCTCTCTTATTTACACACCTGTCCAGGTGACGAATGGTGCAGCGCCGTGTGTTAGAATATGAGGGCTACATGTGCTAGAATTGAGAGGGTTACAACAATACATAAAATACATCAACACATCGAAGCAACATCGTGTATGGTAGATAACATTGTTATTATCAACGTATACAAAAACCCAGCAATAAACAATCGGTTTGTAAAAGATTTCTTCAATGACAACTTTGCAGCACAACTCAATCAACCAAACGTCATCATTTGTGGGGACTTCAATCAAGATTTCAAAGAGCCCGGGGCAGAAATTGAAAACTTCTTCGAAACAAACTTCTACATTGAAGTACTTTCACCAAGATTGGCAACAACAATTTATCAAACAATAATTGACGGAGTTTTCGGACGATTAAATGACTACAATTTAGAATGTTTCAATTATGAGTCCTATTTCAGTGACCACAAACCACTTGTCGTTAGATTTAAGAGAAAATAATTTTGTTTTCAATTATAAAGAAAGGTCTTTTTAATATATTTTTTCAGGTATATGCATTACACAATTGAATTTGTAAACATTTCCAAAATTTACAAATATTTACTGAAAGATAGCAAACGTACTGATACATAATACGAAAATGCGCTAACACGTCCTGTGTCCAGAATGGAACAGGCTTAATTACTTGTTTTAATAATGTATCAATTCTCTTTCACTTAGCCCCACACCCATCCTTCCCTCCTTCCCTCCCCCGCCCGCCACCCCCTTCCACTCAAGACATGCCCGAATCGCAGTGGGTCTCAATGTACATAATTACAAAAAGGGGCATTTAGTATAACTGCATGTTCACCCTGTTAACAATACCACGTGACACTTCTCCCTACCTTTCCCCCCTCCCCCCGTTAAACACTCCTTTCCCAACCCTACACCCCAATTCCAATAGTTCTTTTTTTTATAATTTTATAATTTATCATGTTTAACATGATGTATTTAAAAAAAAAGAGTGACGTGAGGTTAAAAAATTAGCGGTGTTGCAACTTGAATCGTCTGCTTGACCCCCCCCCCTTCTGCAACCATTTGGTTTATTCCCACCCCTATTCCAACCAACTCGGTAATATATATTTGAGCGCGTTAAGAATCAGTCTATATACAAAAAATAGCTTTTTATATAATTCATCCCAAACAAAATAATCCTCAGTATGGGTACAGAAGCTTAACAAAAACAACCCCCGACTATTAAACATAATTTGCGCACACTACTCAATATCATTTAAAAATCTTAATTCATTAATAAGATATCCTTGTTGTGTTTACAATTCCGCAGCATTTCATTTTTATTCAAGAAAGATTCATTTGATGAACAAAATGCGCACCAAACATACTCTCATTTAACATACATTGTCTCTTTTTACTTTCTATAATTTTGGAATTCCCCAGACAATTATTATACAGACGGTCGATGACACGCGCTGTTTTATTTTTAACTCCGCAAAGGTGTGACGTAGAACTCAGACTTTTTTTTAGCGATGTAAGCTTTCAACTCGTACGGTGGCGTGTATTTGTAACATAAAGACATGCGGCTTTTATTGCCATGAGCATACTTTACACCGCACGGTGTGTAGGTCTGTCGGTCGAACCACCGTCTATTTTAGCCGATTATGTATATATATGTTACCGGTAAAGTGCGAAATGTCGGCATTCTATAGAATGCCTAGGCAATTATAGAATGCCTGGTGATTTTAGGCAAAGTATAAAATTTTTAAATTGTGCATACTTTTCCTAGGCATTCTATACAATGCCTAGGAATTGTATAAAATGACTAGTGTCGTTTAGGCAAAGTATCAAAAAAGAACAACAAAAGCCTTTATTGATTAAAACGTATTTTAATATGGAATGAATGCAAAATAAAGCATATGATGTTCATACCGGAAAAAAACAACGACAGCAGAATTGAGATTGAAGTATTTGCTTCAGCAGGTAAGACTGGATTCACACTTAGAATTGTACTGTACTTAATTTTCTTCTTTCACACAAAACACTTCATATTTTGGTATTTTGATCTGTCATGTTCATATTTCACGAATTAGTGAAGAATTGATAAATAATAAAAAGATGTTGTTTCTGGTGATAATAAGCAGAACACAACTGGAATGAGATACTTGTTGCAGCAGGGAAGACTAGAATGGCATTTTGAATTGCATTTAATTTTCTTTTTCACACAAAGACACCTTATAGTTTTGCATTTCGTCTTGCATATACATCTGACGAATCCTTGGCCGCTTCCTGTAGACTGAGAAGTAGCAGCAGATCGGAGAGCTATTTCAAGGTCAGGAACGTCTTCCGCTTTTATTAAATCTTTTGGACATACTGTGAATTCTGATCTGGCATATAGTTGCTTCAAGATTCCATGTGCAGTTCCAAGGCGGTAAAAGCCATCTTCTGTCATGCTCATAACAACTGCCAACAGATTTCGTGAGTCTCCCCGCCCTTTGTCAACATCGGGAATCGGAACTCACACAGTGGCTCCCAAAGGCGCAGGAAGAAATTTTTTATTCGAATCCCTTTTCATTATTTTTGCCTGCATTTCAAGGTTCAATTTCGATTCTATTTTATTTTTTATAGCTTTCTCAATATTGAAACAAACAGTGCGCACAATGCTAACACCATAAACTTCTACTTCGTTGTCGTCATCGTCTTTAGGGGAATGCCCACAGATAACATGAACATTTCGGCTACACTTTCGACATGTATGAGCACCGCAACAGGCAGTGGAAGAGTGAGGGTCTTCGGTAACCACGGAATGGGAAGTCTCTTCAATTTCCCAGAAATGCTCGGAAAAATTATTTTTTTTAATCTTTGGTGTCTCACCCCCTGAAATGTGTCTCTTGGGTACAATGAGTAAATTGGTGAAGTTGTAGCCCATTTGAACAACATTTAGAGGTCCCCCAAGAGCTTTTAAAATTCCAGTATTAGGCCAACATAAAAATCCAGACGAATCGTGGCTCAAATAATTTGCAGTTTTTGCATGCCATATATGAATAAAATGAAGATTAAATATACTTATACCATTAACTAGAGTAGAAATTGTGTGATTCTTAATTAGAAAATGTAATAAATGCGAGAAAACATATACAATACCTAATGTGCAAAACTTGTGCAATGTGCATATTTTTTGAAGATTTTATTGTTTTAAACTCAGCATGCTAAATTGTCAGGCTAGAAACAATTATGAAATTATTCTCTACCATACTAACTTAATTAATAAAATATCAATAAATTATTTAAAATTAAAAACTAAGGCTAAGTATAATAAAATATGTAAATAGTACAAGTGCTGCTACACTGCAGTCAGTCACTGCTACTAGTCTACTAAGTCTGCTTAGTCTAGTGCTATAAAACTACTTAACAAGCTGTGATTATTACCCAGGGTTGTTAACAATACTAAAAAAAAATATTGGCAATACCAATACCAATACAATTTTAAAGCCAGTATTGCAATACCAATACCAATACAATTTTAAAACCAGTATTGCAATACCAATACCAATATTTATTTATTATTGCCAATACCAATACCAATATTTGGGTCATTCGATGAATACAACGCAAATACGTAATTCATTGCTCTATATCACTTACATCGATACACGATAACAACATTTTTGGCTAATTTAGATGATGTATTTTTAACCAAATTTTATTAAATAGTTAACACTTGCTTCATCAGTTTCCCTCAAAGATTCCAAACGTCTTTGACAACATAATAAACTACTATTAAATAAGTCGGCATACCTTAACGTCCTTTAGCAACAAGATTTTTAATATGTATGATGTACACATATTGTGAATGAATGAATGAATCAATGGATGGATGGATGAAGCAAATGACTGTCATAGAAAAGCAAATGATACTTAAACAGTTAAACATCACACTATAGTAAAAGCAGTCAGACCGAGTCAGTGGATTGCATTACATCTGGAAAACTAACGATGAATTCCAGTAGAGTTCACAGGGTAACGCCACCTAACTTGCTGTTACCACTTAGCCAGGCAAAGAAAAGTAGGCCTAACCATTTCAAAATGCGCACTGCTCAGTCGTGAACGAAGAGGGGAAAATATTCGTCCTCCTAATGCAGCGGTCGGGGAACTTTTTTAATCATTACCCCAAAATATTGTTTGTAAGTTGATATTACCCCACAGCAAATTAAAAATATATACTGTTTACTCACAAAAGTTTCATTTTTACTCCAAAAATTTAATTTTTACCCCATTCGGGGTAATTTACCCCTGTTCCCCGACCGCTGTCCTAATGAAAACAGCCTTTCAAGCTCAACAGCAGCACTTGAAGGAAGTCCTGTATTCAGGTATATTTACGGATATGTGGATAGGCATCCAATGATGCAATACTGTCTGAAGTGTCTGCCAAGTAATTATTAATTTCTTGATTCACATTAGTGATTGTGAAACGCGTCTCTTCAGTACTTCAATAAGATGCGAACGCTGCAAATCATCATACATCCAGTCCAACTTGAATTTGGGATGTACAACGAATGCCAGTCGAGCATCAATGCTGTCAAACATGTTTGCAAATCTTCTATCGATGGCATGCAAAAGACACGAAGCTAATGGAGAACAAACTACGAGCCGATCATTCTTTCCTTGATCAGGAAACACTTTTAACTGAGCCTTCATCACGACAAGTGTTGGTAAAAGGAAACCAAGTCCAATGTCTTTTATATATATATATAGTGTACAGCAAACTGGCTTCATAACAGCAACATACTCTTTAACAAATGTTTTCTGTACAGGCTGTAGTCTTTTGATATCAAGTTCGTCACAAAGTTTGTCAAGAACTTCCATGTCACTTACACAGAGAATGTTGTAAACTCTGGTGACAGCATCATACATTGAATTCCACCGGGTTTCACCAGGTGTTACCAAAAGCATACCAAGTGATCTGCCTGACGATACCTTGCAAATAACAATAAACACTCAAGAAAATTATTTAATGTAACCGGAAAAAAGCTTGGAAAGAATAGCAAATTCCATAGAAATCAATTTTACTTAGAGTACTCACTGATCAATACTCATTGCCACATATATCATATATGATTTCTATTATCATTCATTGCTCAGTCTCATTCAAAAATTGCTTGGCAATGTCACTCGAAAGATGGCGACACCAAAGAAAAATTTATTATATTCAGCTTTATTCACAACCAATGTTGTAGAGAACTTATTGAATATTGCTTTAAGTATTGGTTAAAAATCAATACCAATATCAAAAATAAGTATTGGCAATACCAATACCAATATCGAATTTCAAGAAGTATTGCAATATCGTACCAATACTTAAAAAAGTATTGGCAATACT
This sequence comes from Bulinus truncatus, assembly GCA_021962125.1. Lineage (NCBI taxonomy): Eukaryota > Metazoa > Mollusca > Gastropoda > Planorbidae > Bulinus > Bulinus truncatus. The sequence goes on along the minus strand of JAGDYQ010000058.1, from coordinate 4,836,881 downwards.
GCCAATACCAATACAATATTGCAATATTAACAACCCTGTTATTACCTAATATAAAATCAATGTGATGTACATTATTTTCTTAAGGTATGGCTTGGCAGCTGCTAAATCTAAAATAACGAGAAGCAATAATAACATCTGGCTTATCGGCTTTCCAAAAGAAACTATATCAGGTGCTCGCCTCCCGTCGGGCCTCGATGTCATGAAAAATTGTATATATTATCACCGTCAACAGAAGCTAAACATCAATACAGCTGCACAGTAAGTACATGATCAACTGTTGCCCTTCTGGGTGAAATCACGACTACCTGTACGACAAAAGCAGCACATCCTACAGAAGATCAGAGATCTGTATGCAGAACAAGTTCGTTTGATGAAGCACCGTAAGCGTAACAACTCAACCGACCAAATGAACCAAAAAGAATACACAGAGAAGTTGAGTAATCTTTTTGACATTAGCCATGCCAACTCTGAACAGCTGATAAAAAATGATGAAGACAGGCAGTTTTTGAAGTTACAACAAGAATCAAGCACAGGATCAATTGGATCTGTGGACAAAAAGCTCGCTGCTAAAAAAAAACGAGTTGCTGAGCGTCAGAAACAATTTATCAGGGATGTTGGTGATGCAGCAAAAGATGCTACATCACAGTGCCATCACCATGGGTTACCATCAGATTCAAATGTAGAGTCAGCAGTAGACATAGAACAGCAACTGGATGTAGGTGGTTCTGACAGTGACAAAGACACACATTCAATGACATCATTCATTTGTCGGGATTCAAGTGACGATGCAGAATCTGATGAAGAATTTGTCATCCAATCAGCATCCTCAAGCAAAACAAATTAAATATTGATGCCAGTTTTCTAGATGTTCCTGTTAAAGCATGGTCAGATACACCATCTTTTAAAGTTGCAGCAGATTTTGTAAAGAAAACTTGCTTGTATCAATGACTGCAGAGCGAGGTGTAGCATTGATACAAAATTTCAATGACAGTATCACCAAGGACGAAGAACAAAAACAATTTTTGCTCCAGTGGTTGAAAAACATAAGTGGTTGAAAAACATCGGGAAAAATGTTTGCAGAGTGTAATTGTGAACAGCTGGCTAAAATTTAAATTTGAAGAACTTTTTTAAATTTTTGTCTACCCTACAGTACAAAGTACAAAATAAATAGTATGAATAGTAGTTTGCATTGCTTATTATTATTATTTTTCAAGCAGATTGACATTCTTTCAAGAATTAACTTGACAAAATGAATAAAACTTTGTTTTTCATAATTTTTTACTTAAATTTCAAATATAAAAATATTAACCATTCAAGATTTATATATTTTGTTTCATTTAATATTATAAATAATACTAAGCATCAATTTGTTACTTAATATATCAGTTTTGCATATAGTGCAACATTAACGCTGTATTAGATTTGACCGCGAATGATTTTACACCAAAATCTGGAACTTTAAACCTCTTGGGGGACCTCTAAACATTGTCCAAATGAGCTAAAATTTTGCAGGTTAACTACTGTTACCATACAGACATATTCTGTGGGGCTAGACATCAACATTTCAAAACTTCAATTTTTTGGGACGCCCTAATAACGATGGCTGTACCACTGCATTGATTACCATCATCATGGTTTGCATCCTCATGCATGTCTTCTGCAGATAGGGCTGTCTCTTGCATTCCTTCATCTCTGTCTATCTGCTGTTGTGTTGTTTGTATGCTCTGTATTCTTTTTTCGAGGTCTTCCTCTGTTTCCACATCTGTAAACATCGCCAGGTGGGGACGACGTTGTGAGTCCTACTTTAGCTTTGCAGCCAATGAGTGCTTCGTATGGTGATCTTTTAATCCTAGAATGAAAAGCTATGTTCTTCATGAGTTGGACGAACCGTAAACCCTCACTCCAGCGGCTAGTTCTTCCATCTTGCATCCAAGCACACAACATATTTTCGATGTCCTGGTTAGCTCTTTCGACGCTCCCCTGGCTTTGTGAGTGGCGTGGCTTACCATGAACGATCTTTAAGGTGGGCCAGTACTCCTTTAAGCTTCTTACCACACTGTTTGCAAATTATCTGCCGTTATCGGACTGTAGAATTGTTGGAGCACCAAGCAACGTAAATATGTCTACGAGCTGGTATGCTACTTCTTCTGCCCTCTTTGTCTTCAGGGCCCTGAGAACCACAAACTTGGTGAGATGATCTTGATACACCATTATAAACTTGTATTCTCCATAGAGGATGGGATTGAACGTCGATGAGATCGACCTGACAACGGGAGTTGAATTCTGAAAAAAAACCATTGGCTTGACTACAATGCCTTTTTTGACGCCTTTTTGTTTTTTCTGGATAGGTTCACAAAGGCTAACACACAGTTCAATATCATGACGTGTAATGTTCTTGTATTTGGGTGATAGTTCTTTCAACATTCTGTCCCGTCCTCCATGACCAATAGGCAAATGTGCATTATGAACTACGTCAAATAATTCGGAGTCTGCGACGTAAAACTGAATAGCACTCACACCTTCTTTAACAGGGTAGATCAACTTACTCTTATTTTCCACCATCATGACATCACAGTGTTTCACCAGCCAATAGTCACGTGGTTCTTTCTTAATGGTCGTCTTAGCCTTTTTCACATCGTCCACTAATTTTTGGGAACTAGTTTCGGTTAAATAACGCAGTTTTTAGCAGCATTGGCTCTTACTTTAGATAATTCATCGTAGAACCGTCGTTGCATGTCAACATGGCGTGATTCCTGTCCTGGCACTACATTCCCTTTCAACATGGTTACACAGTAATCGGCACTAGAACTATTCTAGTAACTCCCGTCGCTAACTAATGTCCGAAACCAGTCGTATTTATACTCCTCAATTCCCCACCTTAATTTCCCTAATTACGTCACAGTCTCCTTCAGAATAGTTCTCACCTAAGGAGCGCCCCCTGGTCGTCATGGTACCTAAACTGTCCGTTGTCGCCTCCTGGTCTACTTCATGAGTCGTCACTCCTTTGCTGTTTACTACTCTATTATTATCTGACCACATTGTATAAGTCGTCTGTCATCTTGTCAACCAGTATTTGCATTACTCCTACTTCTGATATATCTTATTATCTTACAACGTCGAAGGGGATTGTCGGTCTCTAAATCTACTCTAGTTCCTAACAAGGCATGTTAAATACTTTTCCGAACGGGTACTCGGCATTCTATAGAATGCCTAGGCAATGTATGAAATAGCAATTTATTTCATACTTTGCCTGAAAAATTTAGGCATTCTATACATTGCCTATGCATTATATAGAATGCCGGATTTCACACTTTGCCGGTAACATATATATATATATATATATATATATATATATATATATATATATATATACATTATAAAGCAGCTAAGTTTGTCCGGGTCGTTTCCGTCCGTGTGGGGAATCCGTTCTATAAATAAACGACCTCCAGAAATAATAAATAAAACAATAGTATTTGATAAAGTAATCACGTGACCAGCGAAGTCACGAAAACATCATTCAAAATGGCGCTTGGGCTCAATCGATTCGATTTTTATTTTTCAAAAATCTACAGTTTTAAATAGTTTCTGTAGTTTTTAAAAGTCCTAAATATTAAATAATAATTATAATATCATTCAAATTATTTTAGTTTTTATTACAACAGATAGCATTTTAACATCGTCAATTACAACAGATAGCATTTTAAAATCGTCAAAATGAGTCAAACGTAGGTCAAGGTCACTAGCCAGCGCGTTCGTAAATAAAGTTTATAATATTAAAAAAAACGCAGTGGCTTCGAAAACGGCCGGCCGTACTACGTATTTTTTTTTTCGAGACACGACCTACAAACTTTGATGACGTCAGTAAACAGAATGAACTCTTATGAAATAAAGTTATTTTCTTTTCGTGGGAACGAGTAATTTTGTCTACTTATACATTAAAATTGTAACTTTGCTTGTGTGTCTTCCTGGCACAATGGTGAAACCGTTGGGTATGTGATTCATTTTTATGCTGACTATATCCAGGCTCGATTCCACTCAGAAACATAACTTTTTTTATTGTGTTTTTTTTTTAGAATGTTTCCTTTTAATTGTTTTAATGAAAAGTAACTAATTAGATCTCTTTGACTTTTTTTAAAAATTGAAATAATGTTTCCTTTAGGATGTTGTAAGAAAAAGAAACAACAACTAATTAGGTTTTTTATAACTATTTCATAACTTAAAAAAAAATATTTTGATTATATGTATCAAAGCTGAACACAGAGGCGTAACAAGGAAAGGGGGGGTCCAAAATCGAAAGTCCCACCGGGCTCCAGCTTGAGGGGAGCCCCCAAAATTATTTATACATTAAATATTAAGTACATAATCTCATGTCATGGTATCGAATGTCAAAATGCAAGGCCCCCCCAAATCCTAGGTTCGGCAATGGCTTTACAATAGTCTATCTTCCTGCAAAGGCTTTGCAAGGTACAGCTAGTCCTAAATATTACCTAACTTTTCCTTACCATCATTTTTGCGTCACACTTTAAAAAATTCAGAGTAGCCTACATATTTCAAATTTACTAAATAATAATAAGATTAAGAAAAGAAAATAGAGGGGATGGGGAAGCATTTATATCCGAGAATTGAACCAAACACTGACGGAGACGAATTAACGAGTGTTAGCTTTCGGGGGGGGGGGGGGGGTACGATAGATACTAATTTAGCGCATAATTTTTTTGTTTTATTCGTCCGACATTATTAGGCTTGGGCAGACCTGAAAAAAAAGTAATAAAAAATAACTGCCGTGCATGTGCACATCTTTACTCTTAGTCTTAGACATATATCCTGACAACTAAAATATATAATTCAAAGCTGTATTTATTTTTAAAAAAATATTATAAAAATATCTCCAATTATTAACAGCAAATGACTTTATTAGGCTTGGACAGACCCGAAAAAAATTAATGCCACATATAAAAATATCTCCGATTTTTAACAGCAAATGACGTCATCAACGTCTGCTGTAAATAAGAGTTCTCATTCATTCTGTTTACTGACGTCATCAAAGTTTGTAGGTCGTGTCTCGAAAAAAAAAATACGTAGTACGGCCGGTCGTATTCGAAGCCACTGCGTAAAAAAACAAGCAATTAAGCCTGTTCCATTCTGGACACAGGACGTGTTAGCGCATTTTCATGTTATGTATCAGTACGTTTGTTAGCTTTCAGTAAATATTTGTAAATTTTGGAAATGTTTATAAATTCAATTGTGTAATGCATATATCTGTAAAAAAAAATATTATAAAGACGTTTCTTTATATTTGAAAAAAAAAATTATTTTCTCTTAAATCTAACTACAAGTAGTTTGTGGTTACTGAAATAGGACTCATAATTGAAAACATTCGAAATTGTAGTCATTTAATCGTCCGAAAACTCCGTCAATTGTTGCATAGCTCTGATACTTTCAATTAAACTCAGAACACAAGCTTACTATTTCATTTGATGAGTTTCTTAATAAATCTTGGTGAAACTACGTGCTGCAGTATTTCGCACCAAATGAATGGGTTATTGAACGTACAAGGTGTATATATAATATATAAGCCCCTTAGGAGCCCTGAAGCCCGGCCCTCAGAGGTCCTATCGCGCTTTTGATGTACACATGGCAGGCCAAGACCTACAAAATGATATATACATCATGGGTCTAGGACTTATGGTTGCTGAGATATAGGGCGCTCCATTATTAATATAGCTTATATAGTAAAAAAACGGTACTTTATAAGCCCCTTTTACGGCCCTGAGAGGTCAGATCGCGAAATGGAAAAAGTCATTTCTTGGCAGGCCAAGACCTACAAAATGATATATACATCATGGGTCTAGGACTTATGGTTGTTGAGATCTAGGGTGATGACAGACAGACAGACAGACAAAACGGGGACAATAGAGCATTTTTTTTTTTTCGAAAATGCTCTAAAAAAAGAAATTCTGCACATTTCTATACAAATTAAGTCACTATCTACGTTTCTGAAAAAGAAAACTTCTGCATCCGAAGGTACACATTTTTTATTAATTTAAATGTATACTATTTGTAAATATTACATTTGCTAATATAAAGGTGGGAGGTATATCACAGGGTATTCCCTGTGACAGAGCACCAAATGGATGATCATGTTGAACGGTTTTAAGATAAGGAAATGGTAAAGTAATGAATAATGATTACTTGGGCGATGAAGTGGTTGAAATTCCCAATTTAATGTTATGCACTGGCAATTTAGTTACTGAAATCTATGGAACTAATTGAAAATAAGTGCAATTAAGGACACCATATCCCACAGGGCAATTTTGTGTCCCAAAAATGAAGACGTCGAGAAGTTGAATGGAGAAATTATGGACGTGCTGGAGGGAGAATACCTGACCTATTTCCTGTTGAACTGCTGCACATTAGGAAGGTGGCATAAATCAGCACCTCATTTACCCAATTAAATTAATTAAATTGATTAGGAAGGGGTTTCACATTTAACCTAGATTTCCCGGGCAACGACGGGCTTAATAGCTAGTCTATATACATAATCGGCTAACATAGACGGTGGTTCGACCGACAGACCTACACACCGTGCGGTGTAAAGTATGCTCATGGCAATAAAAGCCACATGTCTGTACGTTACAAATACACGGCACCGTACGAGTTGAAAGCTTACATCGCTAAAAAAAAGTCTGAGTTCTGCGTCACACCTTTGCGGAGTTAAAAATAAAACAGCGCGTGTCATCGACCGTCTCTATAAAAATATTCTGGGAAATTCCAAAATTATAGAAACTAAAAAGAGACAATGTATGTTAAATGAGAGTATGTTTGGTGAGCATTTTGTTCATCAAATGAATCTTTCTTGAATAAAAATGAAATGATGGAGAATTCTAAACACAACTAGGATATCTTATTAATGAATTAAGATTTTTAATGGTTGCGGAAAGGGGGTGGAGTCAAGCAGACGATTCGAGATGCAACACCGCTATTTTTTTAACCTCACGTCTCTCTTTTTTTTTAAATACGTCATGTTAAACATGATACATTGTAAAAATATAAAAAAAACAACTGTTGGAATGGGGATGTAGGTTTGGGAAAGGAGCGTTTAACGGGGAGAGGGAGGTAGGGAGAAGTGTAACGTGGTATTGTTAACAGGGTTTGTTGTATGTACATTGAGATCCACTGCGATTCGAGCATGTCTTGAGTGGAAGGGGGTTGGCGGGCGGGGGAGGGAGGGAAAGATGGGTGTGGGGCTAAGTGGAAGAGAATTGGAAATAGAAGAAATAGTTGGATGTTAGATTCAAAGTTTAATGGTTGGGGGTTGTTTTTGTTAAGATTCTATGCCCATAATGAGGATTATTTTCTTTGGGATGAACTTTATAAAATATAAACTTATTTGATGTATTATTAAGTGTCCCTTAAATGTGTTTTGGCTACAATTATCTGTTCATGTCCTTTGATGCCACTTCGAGTAGATAGACATGATATGTTTGTATATAGACTGATTGTTAAAGCGCTCAAATATATATCACCATTTTCAACTCCAACTGAGTGCCTAATAGCCGGTCCGGGACCGGGCCTGTTCAGCTAGTATATACATAATCGTCTAACATAGACGGTAGACCGTTTGACAGACCCTCACACCGTGAGGTGTATTTGATGTTCATGGCAATAAAAGCCACATGTCTGCACCAGAGATAAGCGGACAAAGATGACGTTCCAACCACCTAAGCCCCTCTGTCCCGTTTCCAAACGATTGCACGTGCCGAACTATATAGCACGCGTCTACAAAATGATGTTTACTAATGGTATTCAAGGTCATAAATTAGAATTAAGAAATGACAATCCTATTGTTTCAAGGTCATATTGCTGTGATTTATGTAAACGTGACAGTTTCTGTGTTCGGGTGTTTTTTCTTGCTTTTTAAAAAAAACGTAGTCTGATCTGGTTATAGAATTGGTTTATTTAATGATTTTTTTCTGTAACTCTGAAATGCTAACATTTGGGTAAAATGTAACGCATTTAGGTGTTTGTGTCAAAAATGTAATCGCATATTTTTAACGCATTGATTACGCTTTAATTGCAGCAAATCAACAGCCCTATATACAATTTAACTGTGTCACAATTATTCTGAAATATACAACCACTGTCTGCTGTACAGATGTGTGCATAGCCTAGTCTATCGCAAAATTATTTTGACGCGTTAATCACAAATTAACGCAGTTTAATCAGCAGCCCTAGTTTAAACAGCTAAATTTCAGCAATGCGGACGCGCGGACTGACTGCAAATCAATGTTGTAAGATTCTGCGGACGCGGATCATTGATAGAAATTTCAAGATCCGCACACCTCTGGTCTGCACGTTACAAATAAACGGCACAGATGAAATCGCTAAAAAACGAAGAGAGGTTTTACGTCACACGGAGTTTTACGCGGAGTAAAAAAAAAACAGCGCGCGTCGACTGTCAGTATAAAAATAATCTGGGGAATTCCAAAATTATAGAAATTGAAAAGAGACGACTTACTATATGAGAGTATGTTTGGTGCGCATTTTGTTCATCAAATGACTCTTTCTTTATATTAATGAATTAAGATTTTTAAATGATATTGAGTAGTGTTATTATTTGTAGTGAGTATTTAATATTTCTTCTTCCTCGTGAGTATTTACTATATCTTCTTCAACTGCACACATTTACAGACATTCGCGTATTGAACGAGACAACTATTCCTCGACAACAGATCCGCCTGCTACATTAAAAATGTTGTGTACAAGGAAATATATGATATTTAGATGTTCATGCAATAAAAGGTAATCCATGGAAATCTTGATATAGCATCAGGAAGGAAAACCAATATTTTAAAGAATACGTTTTAGGCTGACACACAATCATGTGTTTAGCGGTAGTCTTCATGTTTAATAGAAGTTTTGTATATTTGGTCATTTTGTTTTTATGTAATAAACACAAACGCAATTAAAGTTTGAAAACTTTTAATAACATTTTTTTTAATTTAAAATCTTTATTTTGTCAATTTATTTATTTTTCGTTTTTTCATTGGTTTTTTATGAACCGTCTCATTCAATTGCTTAACATAATTTTTAGACGAACAATTAAAAAATTTAACAGAAATAAGTTCTTTTAAATTAGGATTGAAATTACAAAAAATTTCTTCATTCAGCAATGACTCATCAATTGTTACTCTATCAACAATTTTAACAATATTTTTTTATTTGTTTGTCCTAGAAATAGTTTCAGACTACTTGCTGATCTTTTCAATGAATTTAATACTTTCCAATTTAGTAGGCAAGTAGAGAAGGTGTACTCAGATGGCTTCAATAGCCCTCCTCTGTTGACATCGTTCAAAAAAACATCCAGCTTTTTCGTCAATGTCTTTAAAATTTTCATTGACTAATATTTTTCTACAGCTGGTACACTTATTCTGATGAAGGATGGAATGTGCAATTGCTCCTGCAACATAATATATTGTCATTAGGGCTTTCCGAAATTTTTAAACAATCTAAAAATTGCATTTACATTTTCATCCGTACCAGCTGGCAAGCTTTTAACATCATCAATGAAATCATCATTCTCGCTAATAGTCAATTTCGAATGACTTAACAGAGACATCATTTTTATCTTGGTGTTGCTATCTGCAACTTGCCGAACTGAGACAAAATAATTGCCCCCCTGACATTTGGCGCAACCATCCAAATCTCAACTCTATGGGGTCCGACTGCAGATGACCAAGGAGGATGAATTTCAATTCTGTCTCACTCATCAAATATTTGCAACAAATAGCAAGAGCAGAACATGTTTGACCAACAGCCAAATAAGTCTCACGACTTTGCGTTTTGCCAGCTGTGTAGGAAATCACGAATTTCTGAGAGATATTCTATTTTCCAATCGACCTACATAATCTACCTTCTCTCATAACTATCATCCTTATACACTATTACCACATATTCTGTATTATTTCCACCCCCCCTCTCTCTCTCTCTCTCTCCCTCTCTCTCTCTCTCCCTCTCTCTCCCTCTCTCTCTCCCTCTCTCCCTCTCTCCCTCTCTCTCTCCCTCCCTCCCTCCCTCTCTCCCTCCCTCCCTCCCTTTTTCTCCCTCCCTTTTTCTCCCTCCCTCTGTTACCGTTAAAGTATGAAATCCGTTATTTTCTAGAATACCTAATTACTCCATGAAATAACTGATCGTGTCCGTTAAAGTGTAAAACTCTCTTGTATTTCATTGGTGAACTAGTTATTTCACATAATAACGATCTGCTACCCGCTAAAGTGTAAAATAATCTATATCATATATTTCGCATGACAAATACATTTATGATTATACATTATACAAGTATGAAATCCGTCACGGGTTATAATTTATCCATTTTATGAAGAACAGAGCGTTCCATTCTGGTATTAAAAGGTCCCCCTACGAGGCTATGTTTGGTTGCGCAGCTAGAGTTGGACTGTCAACAACTGCCATCCCGAAGGAAGCACTTAATTCCAGGCTTCCGGAGCCGGAGCCGGAGCCGAGGAGCCGGGAGCCGCTACTTTTTGCTGGAGCCGGAGCCGGAGCCGAAAAAATCTGGGGTTTTTTTTTACAGCAGAATTTTTTTTTTAGCTTTAAAATTACAAATTTGTTTGATTGTTTGCCTCCTACAATTTGTAATAGACTAAAAACAAAATGGTAGCTTTCTGTATTTAACAATTTTATTATAAACAGAATATCTGAAACAGAGCAGATAATTTATAAGGCTGTGGCTATTCGGACCCGGGTCCCAATAAAATTCGATTGTTATTCGGACCCGTGGCAACTATGCACTAAGCTTAGCTATATTTAAACTTTATTAGACGGAACCCGAAACAATAATAATACAGAGTCCGCTTAGTGAAACCCTAGACACTGAGTAACGATTAAATCATACAATTCAAACAATTATAAAAAAATAAACAAAAAACAATAATAAAGTTTATGTATAGCTAAGCTAAGTGCATATTTGCCACGGGTACGAATAACAATCGGAGTTTAATGGAACGGGGTCCGAATAAAAATCGGAGTTTATTGGTACCCGGGTCCAGGCCCGTAGCCAGAGGGGGCTAGAGGGCTGACCCCCCCCCCCGTTCATGACCTGAGTCCCCCCCTCCCCCCCCCCCGTGCATGATTTGAGCTTTTTGACAAAATTTTAATAATAAAGGCTATAAAACATCAATCATTTTGTTCAATTTTGTTTTAGGGGCCCGGACTGAGCTGGCCAATCAACTTTTGAAAATATTAATATCAGCACGGGGGCCCGTTTCACCCCTGCCCAGGGACCCGAAATGTCTGTCGGTGGGCCCTTTTCGTAACCTTGTAATAGTTTTATATATTGATATCTTCTGAGGACAACTAGCAACTTATTTAAGTTAATAAAATAATATTGACTTCTGACTTCACTTTTATACATATGTATAATAAAATAATAAAGTACAAACTCCGTGATTTCTGAGTGATGTTATTTATTTTGCAAATTTACTTTTTAGCAGAATTAATTTTATTTTAAATTGAATAATTGCGACTGGTCATTTGTTGTTGATAGATCTGTTCTTTGTTTTCAATATTTTATAAGAAATATCACACAAATAGCTAAGCTATATTCGTGCATCTTTGTCGTTCTTCCCGGGTTGTACGTTTAACCAACAGTATAATGATATAAATCAGGTATCTATTATGTAACAATTGTGTAGCAGAACAAATGGTCAATATATTTATAACAGGAATCAGAAATTGCTCAGCCTCAATAAATTTTTGTCATTAAAACTCTTTACTATTTAAATTATTTTTAACAAAACTGCAACATGCATGCACTATTGAAACGTAGTTAAAATTATATATTTCTAATTAATAGCTAAACAATCGGTACTAAAATGCACTATTTTCAGATATGGAACTGCAAAACATTTCTTGGGGAAGGGACTCACTGAGGTCCCCTCCCAAAACCCCTCCTCTCCGTTCGCAAGCTTTCGGCGCTTCGCACCTCCATCTTCGCCCCCCCCCCCAAACATTTCTTCTACCCCACCAGGGGCGGAATTATGGGGAGAGGCCGGGGGGCATATCCCCCCACCTCCGGTTATCGCAAGTTTAGGTAATGCATCATTAAATTATCGAAATATTTTTTGTTCAAAGACCAATTTTCAACACTGAAAACAGTTTCGCCCCGCCCCCCGGGGGTCAAAGTTTTGCCCCCCCCCCCCCGTCAAAGTTGTCTAGATCCGCCGCTGTACCCCAGAATCAGTTCTTCGGCACGCCCCCCCCCGGCCGAAAAAAAAATTCTCCCTCCCCCCCAATGCAATAATCCTGGCTACGGGCCTGCCCGGGTCCGAATAGTCACTTCGAATTAATCAATAATAAATATAAATACTGAAGTCTTTAAAATATTTTAAATAATGTATCATTTTACTATTTGCTAATTTGATCATTGAAATAACTTTTTATTACTTTTGAAAATGGCGACTAGAGAAACCTCGATGGAAAATAATGATATAATTCTGGATGCACTGAAATGGTTTGTTTTTAGTAAAACCGACAATGGACAATGCGTATATTTTTCAAGTTCCTGACTCTGGGGGTGAACGTGGCAAAATTTGCATAACTTTTTATCAGCGGGATGTTAGCGTGGAGCAATTACACATTTTTTTGTCTCGTGTGATACTATCTTAATAGGGAGCCGGAACCGGAGCCGTCAAAATTTGTGGGAGCCGGAGCCGAAAAAAAATATGGCGGCTCCGCAAGCCTGCTTAATTCGTTGGTCGACGAAGATCAGTTACAAAATACATTGACTGCAATGAATGTTTCTTCTCAACCTGATAATGAAAAAGTAGTTGAACAAGCTATTAAATAATCCCATTACGAAAGTATGAGTTGTCTGTTTAAAAGAAAGCAGTGAAGATATAGTTTGCTTTAAATGTATGGAGCCTGTCCATATATCATGTTCGGAAGATTATGTTTCATAAATACTATTTATACGCCGCATAAATTTGATAATTGCTTCTTTTTCATTTTCACTGTCTCTCATTAGTTAATTTATAGAATACCTACTTATTTCATTTTACATAAATTATTTATTTTACACTATAACTATCTCTCATTAGTTAATTTATAGAATAATTACTTATTTCATAGAATAACTAGTTAAAGTGTCAAATTAATAACATATTACACACTTTAACGGGCACGATCAGTTATTTCATGGAATAACTAGGTATTCCATGAACTAACTGCATTATATCCTAGGGTGGATGAAAAAAACTTTTTTTTATGTTTTATTCTAAAAGCTCCAAATGGTTCCCAAATGGTCTAGTCTAAGTAGTTACGCACTAAAATGCTCTATTGTCCCCGTTTTGTCTGTCTGTCTGTCTGTCCGTCATCACCCTAGATCTCAACAACCATAAGTCCTAGACCCATGATGTATATATCATTTTGTAGATCTTGGCCTGCCATGTGTGCAGCAAAAGTTCGTTTCCCGATCTGACCTCTGAGGGCCGTAAAAGGGGGCTTATAAAGTACCGTTTTTTACTATATAAGCTATATTAATAAAGGAGCGCCCTATATCTCAGCAACCATAAGTCCTAGACCCATGATGTATATATCATTTTGTAGGTCTTGGCCTGCCATGTGTACGTCAAAAGTTCATTTCGCGATAGGACCTCTGAGGGCCGGGCTTCAGGGCTCCGAAGGGGCTTATATATTATATATATAGCCCCATTCTACACCTTGTACGTTCAATAACCCATTCATTTGGTGCGAAATACTGCAGCACGTAGTTTCACCAAGATTTATTAAGAAACTCATCAAATGAAATAGTAAGCTTGTGTTCTGAGTTTAATTGAAAGTATCAGAGCTATGCAACAATTGACGGAGTTTTCGGACGATTAAATGACTACAATTTCGAATGTTTTCAATTATGAGTCCTATTTCAGTAACCACAAACCACTTGTAGTTAGATTTAAGAGAAAATAATTTTTTTTCAAATATAAAGAAACGTCTTTATAATTTTTTTTTACAGATATATGCATTACACAATTGAATTTATAAACATTTCCAAAATTTACAAATATTTACTGAAAGCTAACAAACGTACTGATACATAAAATGAAAATGCGCTAACACGTCCTGTGTCCAGAATGGAACAGGCTTAATTGCTTGTTTGTAGTGTAACGTTTACCGGTGCCCCAAAGGCCTTCAAAATTTAAAGGATACAAACTTAAAAACATCATAACAATTTTGAATGAAATCAACATCTCAATAGTGATATTCGTAATGTTAATTAACAAATATGAACTGCTGAACTAAATTATGTTTATGAATTAACAATTTACAATCAGGGCTGGGGACCCGGTGTCGGTGTCGGTGGTGTCGGTAGTTTTTGCCGGTGTCGGTGTCGGCATTTGTACTTGTCTGGAGTCGGTTCGGTGTCGACGCAAAAACTCCCCCCCCCCCAAAAAAATACTAGAACTTTAATTAAATAATCCAGAACAACGTCAGATAGTTCTTAGCCAATCTTTAATTTAAAGTTTTCTTAAGTTCTTTTCTTTTTAAATAGATACTTGGTAAATATGTTTATCAACAAATGTATTATTTTCCAAAGCGAGATTCTCTACATTACAACAACTTGTCAACATTAACAGAATTGTGACTGAAAGCAGGTAATAAGGCTACTGGCTATGTTCACTCTGTTATTCACTCAATCATTGTAATTCATGAGAAATTTTTAGTTTCCATCTCTCTATGTTGGAGAAAGATTACACACAAACCTATTCAAGTCTTTTAGAACAGAGGTTTTCAACCTGAGGTCCGCGGACCCCCAGGGATCGCGGGAGCCAAGTCAATGAAATTAGCGAATTTCTCGTATGAAGTATTGCTTGGTTTGGTTGATTTGTCAGCTTTTAGCAAAACAAAAAAAATATAAGCTATGCCAATGTTTCCGGTACAGACAACAATGTGCATAAATGAAAACTTCGCTAGTATTTGCTTATGCTACGTCTGAAATATGAACTAGACTGCATCCTAATGTACTTGTGCAGTGAGTTTTTGAGTCGTGTCATCTTGGCAATGTTTCTTACTTACTGAGCTATGGCGTCACTGTTAAAACATCCGCAAGTGCGACATCGTGTGTATTGCTGATAAATAGGTCTGGTTGATCATATTGTAATGTTTTTATAACAAACTTTGGAAGGGCGGAATGCGCTATAGATACTATGAGATTACAATGTCGGTCATGTTTAGAGAGAGTTTGTATTTTTAGGTGACACATACCTGGGAAAAAGATGACCTGGTTAGGCTGGAATTAAAAGCAAGGCTTAGCGGCCTTGTGTTTTCAAGAGACAAATATTGTGAAAAGCTAATTATCTTTTAATATAAACAGGGAGATAATTATGTATTTTCCCCCTGTATATATCTCATACTATATACTTATAAAGATGCACGTCTAATTGTATATTTTTTCTTCTTGGCTCTACAACCCATTTAGGGCCCTGGCATGCCATACTACTGTCTCCACTTTTCCCGACCCATGGTCTTCTTTCTCCACTCTCTGACTCCTGTCTGGTATCGTATGTATAGCGCCGAACTTCCACATGGGATTGATTAATGTGACAAAGAATCAGTGTCCCAAAGTTTCTAGGTTGAGCATTGTATTTACAAGAATATAGGTAAAACATTGTATTTTCAAGAATATGGATCATTGGGTCAGGGATGAGAGTTAATTAATTAGTTTGTCACTAAATTACAAATTTTCAGGGTTACTGCTGTTTTGACTGAAATAACAGAATATCCCCAATGAGGGACGGACCAATCAGAGACAACAGCATAGGTCAGAAGACGCAGTAATTAGGGTCTTACAAAAGAAGTTAGCAGATCTTTTGATAGGTATAGAGATTGGAAGAGAACAAAATTATATTTTGTATGATCGTCACATAAACTACATGAATAGGACTTGGCAATATAAATCATTTATTTGTGTAGTCTGTGAATAAGTACACGCTTAAATAAAGTGTAAATCGCTACCAGAGAAGTGAAGACGGACACTTATCATCACAATTACGCCCAAAGTATAACTAATAATACGAATAGTTATGACACCTATTAGAATGGATAAATTTGTGAAGAGGACAACTGACCAGAACCTGGAAGATTCTGATGATCAAGCAGCCAAAGACGAACGAAAAAGAAAACGGCGCATGCATAATCAGGAATATGTATCACTGGGCTTCACCGCAGGGGGGACCGATGCTGACCAAACTCTTTGTGTCGTGTGCTTGCAACATTATCGAACGATCCAATGAAGCCTGCCAAATTGAGGCGCCATTTGACCACAATTCGGAACTTGCCAGTAACCGAATGAATACTTTGAGATGCGGAAAGAGCTCTATTTGAAACAGAAAGGCTAACTGGTGGCCTGCACTACTGTGAACGAGAATGCTCTTCGATCGTCATATTTAGTAGCATTACGAATAGCGCGTTCCAAAAAAACCTCACACAATTGCAGAAGAGCTAATTCTACCAGCAGCAGTTTACATGTGCGAAGTCCGACAGGACACTGCGCTTGCAGTTCAGCAGACTGTCACTGTTGTCGTTCTGGCTAGCATGTTTCCAGGAGTACTCGCTGCTGTCAGACAAAGCCATCAATGTCCTGCTACCATTTTCTATGACGTACTTGTGCGAAACTGCATTCTCTGCTGTTATTGCGATGAAGACCAAGTACAGGTCCAGACTGGACATTGAACATGAAATACACATATGTTTATCACGCATACCACCATGTTTGGACAAACTCTGTAGTGCCAAAAAGGCACAGCCTTCCCACTGAACAGGAGACTGTGTAACGGACACACCAGTGGAATAAATACTCGGTGAGTATTTCATTATTGCAAAAGTTAGATGTTGACTGTTGTTTCGCTAGGCTTATAATTAAATGGACCGTAATGGTTGAATAAGCGAAAATTTCAACTGGTTTGGGGCACCGGTAAACATCAATGGATATAGTAAATATTTTACAGTTGGATTTTTATATTCATTATGCAACTTTTTTTCACTATTCACTAACGTTCCAATTTTTTTTCTCTCACTCTTTCTATTATCTACTTTCCTTTATCCTCTTCCTATTCTATATTATCTCTCACCTTTCTATGTAATATTATTTCTCTCCTATTTATTGTGCTAAAAGCCCCCTAGCTATTTCTATATTACCTCTCTCCCACCCTTGCCATTTATGTATTCTCTTTACTTCACATTCTAATATGTATGCTATTTTACCCCTCCCCCCCCTTCCCCCCCAGGACCCGAAAAAAACAAGAGGCGATCGGTTTATAGTTAGATTTAAAAACATTATGGTCATTCAAAGGAATAAAATTACTCTGATAAACATTCTGTAAAAAATGTAGTATCACGATAGTTTTAGGTATATCCATACAACTTTAGATTCACTGATAAGTTGGTAAATTTCAGTTAGTTAGTCAAGTTTAAAAGTTCATAAGCCCAGGACCACAATTATTCATTTTTGTTAATCAAAAATTCAGGGTTAGATCTTTGTTTGGTAGAGTAAGTTTTACAGCACAATTCAGATTCCATAAAATTTCCAGTGACCCAGGTAGGGAAGATAGATCCAAAAGACATAAGCGTTTGTCTAAGTTGTCGGGGGGGGGGGGGCACCACTGTCTCTTAAGCCAAAGCATGACAACGAACTTTCTTTATATCAAGTTGATAAAAGTCAGTGACCTTAACCGTAGGTAACAGTAAACTTAGTTGCAGGTAACAAAGGGATGATAACCTTAGAGTGGGTATTTGGCTGCACCAATCACTAGGCTGGAAAAAGAGTTATAATTATGTATATGAGTTCAAAGCGGGTAGAAAGGCCAATCAGCAGAGTTGGGGCCTTAGAATCATGGGATAGCCTAATCACCACATATAGTCAGATGTAAGTCTGTTTTTTTTAGTCAGACGGAGGGAAGACAGACCGAATGCAGACCGACTAGAGACTGGACAGACCAACAGACGTTTAGGTTTTTCTGCTTCAATCTTTCGGGACGGCAGTATACTTGTAGTGAAAGTTAGCTACGACAATTTAGTAGACGAGAAGAAATAGAAGCATATATTATTAAAGTATATCTACTTCAATCCTTCGGAACGGTAGTATACTCAAAGAGAAGTTAAAGTTGTATTGTGTACGAAGTCAGAGTTTATTTTTGATAAAGTATTTCTGCTTCAATCCTTCGCGCGGCTAAATACTTTGATATTTTCTTCAGGTATTTGTGAATACTGCTGCATATGATTTCATTTCATATATGTTTTCATCGCAAAATAATAAAAAAAAACCTAACGTTACCTGTAGTATTAGCACTGGTTTTTGTGTCGGTCTTCCGTTTTGTCTCCTCTATTATTAGCACAGTCTCTTGTTCCTGTCTTCAGTGTGTATCCTCTAGACTCTAGTACTAACACTGGTAGATGTCATCCGTCGGTATCCAATAACTCTTGGCAAAAGCCAAAAAAAATCTTCAGGGGTTTTTCAACTGATTTAGACTACTTTTGGTGTTCTGAGTCGAATATCACATTGATTTTGCTCGGTCGGGTCAACTTCTTGAGATACAGCCATAGACCTACCTGACGAGCTATACGTATTCTAATATCAGGGGTTTTGAGTTCAATCATTTCTCTAAATTAGCAGCAAAATAATCACAATTATAAAAACAGATATAATAATATTTTATTTATAAATCATCAATCTGGATTTCACTTGATTATTTAATGCATCAGCACTTGATTGGGCACAGCCTCCAGTACCCAGACCTTCCATCTGCCTGTTGTCCAGCTGCTCACTGCGAAGAAATTCCTGTACCAGCGTTCAGAGATCTTCCTGACAGCGACGATGACGCCACCATTTTTGACGAGGGAGGAGATACAGGAGTATGAATCACAAGATGGTCCGCAGCCATTCTCACAATGTGAGCTTAATGATCTGGTTCATGATCTCAGCTTGTCGAATAATTCCTTCGAGCTGTTGGCCTCCAGACAAAAAGAGAAAAATCTACTTGGCAAGTACGCGCGTATCACTTTCTTCCGTAGAAAGCATGAGGACTACATGGGCTACTTCTGATGTCGCCGGTCTTGATAAACTCGGCGGCCCTCAATACGATCCGAGAGATTGGCGACTCTTCATTGACAGCTGCAAGCGCTCTTTGAAGTGTGTACTTCTCCACAATGGGAGCCAGTTCGCCTCAATCCCTCTTGCGGACTCCACAACTCTTGAAGAGAAATATGAAGCAGTGAAGTATGTGCTCGACAAAATCCAATATGAGCAGCACCAATGAATCATCTGCGTCGACTTGAAGATGGTGAACTTTCTACTTGGTCAGCAGTCCGGGTTCACGAAGCACCCATGCTTTATATGTATGTGGGAGAGTCGAGACAGAGCCCAGCATTATGTAAAGAAAGAGTGGCCGGCGCGAGAGCAGTTAGTATATGTCTTCTTTGTGTCTTCTTTCGTTCTGACACTGGCTTTTGTGTCTTTCTTCCACGTGTCTTTTCTAACTATTGTGTGTTTCTTCCTTTGTATATCCTCTATTACTCCTCCAGTACTAGCACTGTCTCTTTTGTATGTGTCTCCTCTGAAACTAGTACTAGTTTTTATCTTTTATTATACGTTGGTTCACGAAAACAAACAAAATTGTATGGTGATTTTCTAAACTTTAAAATTTGAGAACCACTGATGTTGTGATTGTTCTTAAAAACAGATATATTTGAACATTTTATATGAAAGTTCCCATGAATTAGGCCAAATTTAGAAATTTTAAATAAATTTCTTCGAATCGAAAAAAAAAAGGTTCCCAAATTATACAAATGTACTATGTACCCCTACCTGACGAAAAAAAAGCGATTTTCGTACATGAAAATTATTTTAAGCCTATTTTCATTTTAAGATTGTATAATGAAATACCAAATTCTATCATAAAATATATCATTAAAAAGCGTATTTTAAGCACCTTCATTATATGATTGCTTTGTTTTGATTTTCGAAATTTTAATAAACGAAATTTTTAAATGAATGTACCCACCATCTCTGTCTTTTGTTGCGACCGACGCGTAATTTTTCTAACCCTCCCCCCCCCAAGATAAACGTGTCGGGCGAATAGGCGCCAATAATCCAAATATGTAAAAATGTCTATCATTTTGTTTAGGAAAAACAGCTCTTTATAATCATATCTTTAAATATATAAATAAAAGAAAATATCTTTATTTTAACATTTAAAACGTATGTTAAATATTTTTGCGGAAATCTTTAATTTGGATACAATTTAAATCAATCATTAGAAAGCTGAACTTTTTTCTATAAAATTGTTATAAATGTAATTGCGCCCGATTATTGGCGCAAATTCACCGCGCCTTTAAAACACCCTATAATTATACATTTTTTCCCCGATGCGATGGCCGAAGCGACAGATTTTCAGTCTTTGACTACTCATTGTGCTTTAGAAAAAAATATTTTTAGGACTTATCGAATATCAGAGGTAAGTAAAATCAACGTAAATTAGAGTAAAATAGCATAACTATCAATATATTAACAAAAAAATATGTCTGAATTTTAGGATGATTATATTTCCTGTGATTTGCGAGTGAATCTCTCGAAGTCTCATTTCACCCCTACATACTTTGAACAATAACTGAATTTTTTCTCGAGAAAGAAAAACGTTAATGTTTATTTTTCAAATCTATAACATGTTAGAAATATTTATAAAGATATAAAAAAATGAGGGAAAACTATTTTATTTATTTAGATTTTTCAAAAATGGTCGAAAAATCGAAAATTTAATTGTCTCGCCGGAAAAAAACAATTAAGACTAGTGAGACTAAGACTAACTTTGCCGTGTTTGAATTTATATTATATTAAAGAATTAACTATTAAATTCGATTTACTATTCATAATAAAATCTGAATGAGAATATTTAATTACAATATATATTACATACTGATATGTTTTAATTAAATATAGGCTAATATAATAGTTATAGTGCATTCTGGACACAGGACGTGTTAGCGCATTTTCTTGTTATGTATCAGTACGTATGTTACTTTCAGTAAATATTTGTAAATTTTGGAAATGTTTATAAATTCAATTGTGTAATGCATATATCTGTAAAAAAATATTATAAAGACATTTCTTTATATTTGAAAAAAAATTATTTTCTCTTAAATCTAACTACAAGTAGTTTGTGGTTACTGAAATAGGACTCATAATTGAAAACATTTGAAATTATAGTCATTTAATCGTCCGAAAACTCTGTCAATTGTTGCATAGCTCTGATACTTTCAATTAAACTCAGAACACAAGCTTACTATTTCATTTGATGAGTTTCTTAATAAATCTTGGTGAAACTACGTGCTGCAGTATTTCGCACCAAATGAATGGGTTATTGAACGTACAAGGTGTATATATAATATATAAGCCCCTTAGGAGCCCTGGAGCCCGGCCCTCAGAGGTCCTGTCGCGAAATGGACTTTTGATGTACACTTGGCAGGCCAAGACCTACAAAATGATATATACATCATGGGTCTAGGACTTATGGTTGTTGAGATATAGGCGCTCTTTATTAATATAGCTTATATAGCAAAAAACGGTACTAAGCCCCCTTTTACGGCCCTGAGAGGTCAGATCGCGAAATGGAAAAAAGTCATTACTTGGCAGGCCAAGACCTACAAAATGATATATACATCATGGGTCTAGGACTTATGGTTGTTGAGATCTAGGGTGATGACAGACAGACGGACAGACAGACAAAACGGGGACAATAGAGCATTTTTTTTCGAAAATGCTCTAAAAAAGTTTTCTGTGTACACTACAGATATAGGCCGTATTATAGTAAACTAGTTGCAAGTACCCGGCTTTGCCCGGGTTTAAAATAAGGTTTTCTGTTTACCTTCTGTTTTCTCCCCACCCCCTCTCTCCCTTCCTCTCTCTCTCCCTCCCTCCCTCACCCTCTCTCCCTCCCTCCCTCTCTCAAATCTCTCTCCGTCCCTCTCCCATCTCCCTCTCTCCCCTTTCCCTCTCTGCCCCCGTCCATCCTCCTCCCTCCTCCTTCCCTCTCTCTCCCTCCTTGCCCCCTCTTTCTCTTTATCTCTTCCTACGATTTCTCCCATCCTCTCCCTCTCTTCTTCCCTCCCCACTCTCTCCCTCCCTAACCCCTCTCCCTCCCCTTTCCACCTCTCTCTCCCTCCCCCTCTCTCCCCCTTCCTCCCTCCCTCATTCCCTCTCTCTCCCTCCCTGCCCCCCTCACTTTTTATCTCTCTCCCTCCCTCTCTCCCTCCCTCCCCCTCTCTCTTCCTCCCCTTCCTTTCTCTCTCCCTCTCCCATCCCTCCCTCTCTCCCCCTCCTTTTCTCCCCCTGTCTCCACCCCCTCCCTCCCTCTCTCCCCCTCCCGCCCTCCCTCCTACCCTCCTTTCCTCTCTCTCCCCCTGCCCCCTCTCTCTCTCTTTATCTCTCTCTCACTCTTTATCTCTCTCTCCCTCCCCCTCTCTCTCTCTCTATGTATATATATATATATATATATATATATATATATATATATATATATATATATACTTATTATTATGGTTTCACACTTCTAAAATCCTACTTCATTCCTTTACCTTCCTCAAACTGTACATCCAGAGCATGAAAAAACATCAACAATTCTTTGCATAACAAAGGCACAATACAGCACCAGCGCGCAAGTTCTATTCGATCATAGGGAAATGACGTCACAGAGGAATTTTATTTATGGCGCCGTCGAGATTACTTTAATATAGTAAAATACTAAAATAAAAAAAAAATTAATAACAATTAAACTACCCATTGATATGAAACGAAACCTGTCCTATAACCTTCCCCATGTAATTATGTGTATGTGTAACAAATTTCACGTTATTTGTTTGTCTGGATCTTGAGTTATAAGGGAACAGACAGACAGACAGACAACAAATGCGTCTTATAAGTATAGAGATATAGATCTACAAAAATATAGGCTAGTAGTATAGTAGTCTAACAAATCAAATACATAATCGTCTAGCCTATGCGGTAGACCGTGTGTATCCCGGCTATAAATAGTCTGGGGAATTCCAAAATTTTCGTCTCCCTCAGGCTAGTACAAGCGGGGGAAGGGATGAGAGGTGGGGTGTTTTACGTCACACGTTCGCGGAATTTTAAAAAATCAATAAACCAGTGTTAGGTTTGTGTTGGGGGAGGGTGCGCTAATGAGAAAGACGCAAGACACATAAAAGTATACTCGCTTGCATACTATATAAAATATGAACTTCATTTGATGTATTATTAATTATCCCTTACATGTGTTTTGGTAACAATAATCTGTTCATGTCCTTTGGGGGCACTTCGAGTACATAGACATGCTATATTTTGTATATAGACTGATTTTAACACGCTTAAATATATATCACCATTTTCAACTCCAAATGCATGCCTAATATCCGGTCCGGGTTCCCTATGTTTTGCTAATTTGTGAATTCATATTTTTTTAATATGTGTTTTATTTTTATTTTAGATGATGACCAGTTCATTATTTTAGTGACATTATTTATAATAGTAATATTTCTACTCTAAAAATGCATAGTTTCACAAACTAATAGGATTTTTCAGGTCATGGCTAAAGTCCCCGCTATATCTCCCGTGGTGCCTCCATGACCATTGCACTATCGTCTATGGTGGGGATGAAAGAAGGGCACCATAAAAACCGTCCCATTAGTGTTTTATAGAAGCTAAGAGATTTCATTTCATCCTTACAGGGACTTCACACACAAACTATAGTATACCATACTCCATTTGTCAAGAACTGTAGGAGACAGGTATCTGGTGGAAAGGGCAGGGGATCACTTTGTCATACTATCCCAGTCAATGCAAGATGTGCTGTTTCTCGGTGAAATTGTTGAATGCAATTCAAATATTTCAGTCAGTATTGTGTATTACACATAATGATATGTGAAAAATTAAGGTGAAATCATCACAAAACTTTCAAAATGGCTTCAACATTTGTAATGTACAAAAACAACTGTTGATATTATGTAAAAGTTCAAAAAGCTACCAAAATGAAAGCACAGATAGCATTATTACAAGACATATACTGATTTTGTAAATGTAAATTTAATAATTCATCTAATTCTTAAATAGAATCCTAATTGGCCCCAGCAATAAATAATACCAATTAATAATTCAGAGATTTCTGTAATCATTTCTCAGAATAAATCATGCTTAAATTTTAAAAATTTAAAATTCAATTAAGACATATGCATATGTTACAAAGAATAAATATTTTGAACTATGGAGTAGTTGAGTCAATATCCACAAAGAAGTAAAGAACAGAAATTTTGTTAATTTGATATACATGTACTGGTAAAATTATTTCAATATTATATATAGTGTAGTACTTGTTTAAGTGTTCTTCAACTACTGTTATTAAATTTGTGTTTAGCATTCACAGGACCTATTTATTGTTATTCTTTGTGTGGAAAAAGATGATAAAATCATGCTGTAGTACACATTTAAAGAAGATGAAATTTGAAAAAAATATTTAGCTTTAGATGACATTCATATTAATTGTCATAATCGTGCTTATGGCATTTATTTTAAATGAGTGGATATATCTTTTTAAGTTTTTTTAAAAATAAAAACAGTTTGATGATTTTAAATAGTTCAGTTATTTTAGACAATTGAATTTTCTTCACTTTGATGTAAAGTTATTGATTTAAAAGATAAATTTGACTTTTTAATGATTTTTTTTTAGAATGGTGCATTTTTTGCTTTTTTTTACACATGATGAATAATCATGCTTGTTTTTTATTTTTAAGAACAATGTTTAAACAGTTACATTTTTCACACTTTACTTTTTAAAATGATAACAAAATCATTTTTGTGGGTTTGCTAGATTTTTTTAAATATAAGCATTTAAAAAATGCCAATTTTCATATTTTTACATCCCTTTTAAATTTTACAAAAAGCTGTGTTGTCCCGTATTTAACCCTAAAAATATAGTTTTCCAATTTCTAAAAGTTCTTGAAAAAAATTTAGTATGTTATTTAATACTAGTGTCTGATTTACTTAAATATGGTCTTTCTGAGAGCAAAACCTTTTGGAATATTTAACCCCAAAGTGGGCTCTTAAGCATGTTGAAAATTATCTTAAAATCTGACAAGTTAAAAAAAAATTCATAACTTCCTTAAGTTTTGACATATATAAACAAATTTGGTATCAATGATCTTAGAATGACCCATATTTTGTAGCCAAAGTGTAATAAACTTAATTATTTGTAATGGAAAAATCATTTTGGGGGACCTAAATGTACTCATTTTAGTTCCCTGCTTATCCCCCAATAGCGTCCCACTAATTTTTCGTGTCGATATGTTTTGTCTAATTAAGTTCTAGTCATATAATTTAACAATTGATAGTGAAATTTTTTCGTTGTATCAAAATATTATAATTTGTGTTTTACTAGAGCAATTAAATTAAAGTATTTTTATTTTAATTTGTTACAGGTTTCTTTGGGCCTAATGTCAATCTGAAAATGTTTTCAGTTGTTCGGACAATACATCATGTATTACAGAGATTTTCAAGTGATTGGGGAAGGACAGCATGTGTTACAGAAATGTTCATGTCATTGGCCAGTTGATCGGGGATGGGCATCATGTGTTACAGACATTTTCTTGTAGTTGACCAGTTGGTCATTTTCGTGCGAATATCAATGGACGTTAGTATGGGTGGTTATTCAGCTATTCGTATCATTGAAACGTATGTTTTTCACTGAAACAGTACAATAGATAATTTTATAATAATCAATGGAAGAAAAATTCTCTATTTTATCGACTCGGATAAACGACCAAATCAACGTGTCGAATAGTTTTGAGAATGTTTCACCGGAGAGAACTTTTCTGCTTGCTTCAGTTTTTGGATTATGTATCATGATGGCGATAGTAGGCAATATGTTGGTCTGTCTGGCAGTTTTAAGTGAAAGACGTCTTAAAAGGAACAAAAATAATTATTTCATAGTTTCTCTAGCAGTATCAGACCTTTGTGTGGCAACATTTGTTATGAGTTTTGCCATGGCTAACGACATTCAACGCAAATGGACATTTGGCAGCGCCTTCTGTCGTATTTGGATTTCATTTGACGTCATGTGCTCAACAGCTTCAATTTTAAACTTATGCGTCATAAGTTATGACAGGTATAAGCATGTACATGACGCAATGTATTATGACTCATGGATGACTCGCAAAAAAGCTTTAACATTTATTTTATTTGTGTGGCTTCTGTCTGCCATTATATCATTCCTACCTATTCAGCTTGGCTTACACGAAACTGAAACTTTTACCAATGAAACGGCAAGATTGGAAGAAGAGTGTTTGATCAAACTGAATCTTACCTATGCTCTAGTTTCTTCTGCAATTAGCTTCTACCTCCCATGTATATTTATGTTAATATTTTATTTTAAACTTTTTCTATTTGCTAGAAAACATGCAATGAGTATTAGAGCAATGCAGCCGAAAAGGAACAAAACATTGCAAGTGGTGACTTGTTTTAACAGTGTGAAAAAATTATTTCGAACATCTGAACACAAAGCGGCCACAACTCTGGGTATATTAACAGGTCTATTTTTACTTTGTTGGCTCCCATTTTTTGTTATTAATCCCATATCAGCCTACGATCCAGAGTTAATTCCATCTCATGCTTTTATTATTACCACTTGGTTAGGATATGCTAACTCTTGCATCAACCCAGTTATATATTCCATTTTCAACACAGAATTTAGAGATGCATTTAAAAAAATTCTTTGCTGCTATCATAAAATCTGTTGTCTGCAACGAAGACAAAGCTCACATTATGACATTAACAATTTCGAACAACATCTAAATCAACAAAGTCTTACAGAATATGTCGTGTATGAGTCAGCCAAATATACTAGTCAAGAAACAATGACATTTGTGTAAATATGTCCAAATAGACTAATTAAGAAACAATGACATTGTGTAAATATGTCCACTTAACCAGAATCAATAAACACTACTGAGTGATAAGGCTGTTTTAATATGTACCGTACTAAAGAAACACACAGGCTATATGTAATAAAATAAAGACCAAAGCCGTTCTTATGTTATCCTAGACATTACGTCATGAGTTTTTTAGAAGTGTTGATGAAAATGACAATCATAATATTTTGTAATGTATTTTGATTATTTCTTTGCGCAAATACGTACTAATTAGAAAAGTAGACAAGGTCACGCCGTTATATGGTGCAAGGGATACAAAAAAAAAAACGAGTTACAGCCTTGACGGAGCTGCCAAATCTTGCCTTAATGACAGAATTGGAAACCAAAAAACGAAAATTTCGATGAAAAGTTAAAGATGTTCAAACTTTTAGTAGAAAAGCAAACATAAAGACAACACTAGACAATGAAGGATCATGTAAAGTAGATTAAGTAAATAAATATTAATTAACTGGAACAACGAATAACTTTTCATCAAGTTTTGGAATAAATCTATGATACAGCGATTTTCAACCGTTTTTGTTTTGTTTGTGAATGTGCCCCTAAGAGTTCAAAAGTATGTCCGCGGGTGCCCCATAAACGTAAGTTCTCGAATAAATGTGCTTATTTTTCTAATGAGACACTTGTGCACGTGGTTTGATGATAAGTCACGCTACAAACTTGCGACCTTCTTCAAATTCTTGGTTACGTAACCATTACCGTAGCTCTTATGGTACGCATAACATTGGTTGAGAGCAGCGGCTACGATAAAAATTGAATCATTTTACTTCACTCATTTCAAATATCACAGTCTACACATTCTTCTGTGACCAGTATAGTTCTCTCATCAATATAATAAAATTATGGTGTTAAAAAAAACATGTAACTTGTGTTTTACAATAATTCGTCAGATTTTTTATGATTAGTTCTATTGGTTAGTACTTTTTGATGTGAAATACGGTGATGCGCAGGTAATTTTGAAATAACTGGAAAATATATTGATGATAAAACATGACCGTTTATTACGTCTATAACTTAATTTAATTTGTTCCGTAACGTTGCTCGTATCTCAAAGTAATTTTCCCAATATGTTGCGTGTATTTGAATAAGAACAATGTACTTTTAAATGAAAAATATTGTTTTTAAAAAAAAAATAAAAGAGAATGTAAAGAAATGAACTGGTTTTATTCCAAGCATTTACTTGAAAATTAGCCAACTTGATTTTACCTGTAAATGAACAAAAAGTACAAAACGCGAGCACAACTTGTAAAAGATATTTCGACAGCGAGGCAAAAAATCACACTGACTGAGGCGCAGGAAAATGCGAAAGGCATGACGCATGAGCAGTGATGTACAGTAGAAATAATCCGGTACGTTCGGGACCGGCTCGATGCCGGACTACCGAAAATTCCGGTCTATTGGGCGGTAATTATAAGAACAATTAGGTTAATAATTAAACTACAAATACATACAACAAAGTTTATTTTATATTTAATATAATGTATGTACACGTACTGTAAAACATATTTCACTTAGATTTTAAAAAAGGCTCGAATGTCTTTTTGTTTTCTTGACTTGTTTTTTAATGTCATTAATAGTTGTTGAGCCAATATTAAACTCATTCATTAAAACATTTCTATTCTCGCCTTTTTCTAGCCGTTTGATAATTTCTAGTTTCTGATTGAGAGTCAGTGTTAAATGTTTTCGTTTCTCTCCTTTTGAACTCGAAGGCTTAAGTTTTGAAAACATGGTCACTGTACAGTTCTAACGAAAATCACTTTTTTTATAAACAGTTTGAAAAGTTACGTTTATTGCGATGTGAAAGGACACAAAACAACAATGTACAAAAAATGGCCGCTAATTGTTTCCGAAGAATACTAAGCGCTTCCGGATGATCCCGAGTGTTTTTATTTGCTTTAAAGACACACTTTTGGAGAAAACCAAAATTTTTACAATTTTCTTGAGTGATCCCGGACTATCGGGCATTCCGGACTGTTGGATGCCGGACTAATGGACTTCTACTGTATTGGTAAAATAAGAATTAAGGGAACGCATAGTGGGAGCAAAAAAAAAGTCCTATTTTCAGCAAACAATTTTTTTACATATAAGTTTTTATTTTTTTCTTATTCTTACTATACAAAATATTAACGAACACTATAAAAGATATTCAAAAAAGGATGAAAGATGTACGTGAGAGTTGTCAGGACATGAAAAAGTACTGGACCGCGTTCATGTTCTGAAAAAAAGGTGTATTATGGTAAATCAGCATAGCAATGAAATGTCAATCAAATTTTATTTAAAAATACAGTTAGTTTTAAGTTACAAAATCAAATTAGATTGTTTGTTTTTATCAACCATACAACCAACTATGCAAGGCGGTTAACAGCGTATGCTCATTATGCTGCCAATACAGTTAACTGATAGTATCTTATCTATGTAAACACAGTCCTACTATCAAACAGTTTCTTAGAAATGATGTGCATTCATGGTACTTACTAATTGTATAACAAACATCATTTCATGTATTATAGGTTCTTGGCTATACCGGGTCAAATATTGATGAAAACTGTCTGAAGTGCAATGTTTTATGTCAGTCTTAACTATGGATGAACACTTCACTTCACTATGGATGGATGATGTCTAGTGAATTTTTTTTAATTATACATAATTCACAGGTTCACTATAAACATATTCAATATAGCACAAGAGCTGATCACATAATTTGTCAATCTAGTCCTTTTTTAGTCATATTGTTTTGTTTCCATTTTTATTATTTAATCACTGGTTGAGGTCAAGTTTCGCTAATCTACTTCTTATCCTGTGTCAATAGAATGCATAATCGGAAGATTATCTCAAAGTTCACCTCACCCATTGTAAATGAATAGGTAGCAGATAAATGATGTTTATTATATAATTGTCTAATCTAATTTTTGCAATTTTTTTTTCAAATTCAATTGATTGAGTTACTGTTTCAAAGAATAACTGATACAGCTATTGACAATTAGTTATTCTACTGTTAAGCTCATTTAATAATCTGATAGTTCTTTTAAAATTTATATTTTAAGGCAGTTTAATAGTGAAGTGCGATTTAAGTTTTCGATTAAATTTTAATTAGTTCTTAATAAAAAAAAAATTTCGAAAGTGTGACGTACTTTAGGGGGGGGGGGGGTCCCGAGATTTGTGACACTTTGTGACAGGGGGGGAGGGGGGTCAAAAATCGTCAAAAATAGCGTGACGTACTTTATGGACGGCACCTTACTAATTGTATAACAAACATCATTTCATATCTTATAGGTTCTTGGCTATACCGAGTCAAATATTGATGAAAACTGTCTGAAGTGCAATGTTTGGAAATTTTTAGGGCATTCTGTGTGCAAGCT
The DNA here is from genome assembly GCA_021962125.1 of Bulinus truncatus. Taxonomy (NCBI): domain Eukaryota; kingdom Metazoa; phylum Mollusca; class Gastropoda; family Planorbidae; genus Bulinus; species Bulinus truncatus. The sequence continues at coordinate 4,806,483 of JAGDYQ010000058.1, read as the reverse complement.
ACACTTAAGATAAATATATCATTCAACTCAGGATAAAACAATGAGTGTTATGTCGGCGGATAGTCCTTATGCTAATCCTGGCCACGTACAGATCGTTGTCTAGAAGCATGAGAGAATAGATGTAGATGTTCTGGTGACAATATTTCTATTTTCACAGCTCACGTACAGTCTCTGCTAATAAGTCAACAAACACCGGTTTCTTTGCCAATAACACAAGTTTTATTATGTTGACGCCAGTTCTCCTCGCATACAGTACTTCAGTTTACGTCGCACTCTTCCGCTCCTGCTCTCTAGTTCTCAGTCTCGCTCCTCTCTCTCCTCTTCTCTCCGACTCTGCTATCTAGTCCTTAGACTCTCTTCTCTCTCTGTCTCTCTCCGACTCTGTCTCACATACAAAATCGTCCAGCTTATATACAGTAAACGATTGGCTTGGCATCCCTGATTTATTATTTCTCAATCCAACTGCCTCTAATATCGGGATAATTTATGTGACGGGTCTGGGGGTGGGAACGTGATTTGACATGTAACAAGGGACACTATGACACCCTCCAACCCTGTTATCCCTCGTGAGGAGATTCTGCCCCACGACTTTCGTAACGGTTCCAACTTCATCCTACGTGTCACGGTCACGAACATTCTTTCCCAGGTAAATTGTCTCCGTGAGCTCTCAGTACCACCGGTGAATCACAACTAATTAACATGGGAGGGGGACGATGGGGCGTGCTTTTGCGTAAATTATTCTTCTATCTGGTCACAATGATGCACCCCTTCCCCACGCACATTTTGTTCCTAAACCGTAAACTATTGTGCTAAAATAACCCACATCGTAACAATGAGTAAATACTGAAAATTACAGCCTGATACCTCTTTTAGTTTTTGAAATATTCGCTACGCAATATTCAATAATAGTGTATAATCATGCAATTGCATGCAATTTTTCACCAAGAAGGCGTTAAGACACCAACATTAAATTTTCACCATAGCTAGTACTGGCCAAGGTTAACAAGTGTGCAAAATATGAAAAGTGTGAATTACTGTCCGCATGGTCATCTGGGGGTCGCAATAAGTGCAAAAATGGACGACCATGATGCTTAAAGGGTCCCACCATGAGTACACTATTATTGATTAACAGGAATTCTCTATCAAAATAATAAACACATATATGGTACTTAGGGGCCGTCCATAAGGTACGTCACGCTCCAAGGAGGGGGGGGGTATAAGAAAGTGTGACAGTTTGTGACAGGGGGGAGGGGGGGTCAGGCCAAGTGTGACATCACATGATGCTTAAAGGGTCCCACCATGAGTACACTATTATTGATTAACAGGAATTCTCTATCAAAATAATAAACACATATATGGTACTTAGGGGCCGTCCATAAGGTACGTCACGCTCCAAGGAGGGGGGGGGTATAAGAAAGTGTGACAGTTTGTGACAGGGGGGAGGGGGGGTCAGGCCAAGTGTGACATCACATTTTTTATATATTTTTAATTTTATTTCTAATTTTTTTATTTTTTCAGTAAAACTTAATAGTTTTAAAAATAATTTTCAAAAAAAAATGTGAAACACTTGAATTAGTTTTATGTCAAAATAGCATGAAATGCATATCTTTTCAATGTGTTGTTCACCATTACTCATGCTAGTTAGGACCGCTAATAAACTGTTGCAAAGCCTTGTTTTATCAGTAGCCTTACGGAAGTGTTATTAGTTCTTTGTTGTCTGCTGCATAATTATATCACTGATGAAGAAATTCGGAATTTGTATTATAATACAAAAAAATTACCGTAATTGAAGTTGCAATCCATCACTTCGTTAAAATAATATTGATGCCTTATTCCTTGCAACCAGTGCACCAGGAAGAAGTGCTTATAATCGCGTGGAACATCGAATGGCTCCATTTAGCAGCGAACTGTCTGGTGTCATATTGCCAAATGAACATTATGGCATTCACTTTGATTCGCAGGGCAGAACAATAAATGAGGATTTGGAAAGAACAAACTTCAAGTTTGCAGGTGAAACTTTAGCTGAAATCTGGTCGCATGTGATTGTTGACCAATTTCCAACAGTTGCAGAATATATCAACCCTGAGAAATCTGAATTGGATGCAGCAGGACTGATGTCGAAGGATAAGAATTGGTTGACCATCATGTTCTCACCAGCCAATACTTCACTCAAATTGTGAAATGTCAGGACATAAAATGTTGCGCCAAAGTACGGAGCTCATTTTTCAACGTTTTACCTTCGAGATTATTTCCTCCTCCAAATCCAATCCCAATCAACCAAACAACTGATGGACTCAGAGCTTCAGAAAGAGCAGATGCAGAATGCACATACATTTCCTTCATTGTTTGTTTGTGCCACAAACTCTCAAATTTGATGACATTATGCCAAGACCAACAGGAGTTTTTAAAGTGCAACCATATGATCTTTATTGTCCATCTTTGCAGACCAGCATACATGATCGAATATGCAAAGTGTGTCACTTATACTTTGCCTCATAAACAATGTTGAAGAAACATACAGGATAACACAGAGCTCGGGCGCAGGAGAATGTAAAAAAGTAAAGTTTCCTTAGCCCTAAGGGCCATCGGGGCAGATGAAGTGTAGAATTCATCTGTTTCTATAACCTAGGCATATGAAGGGATTGTGTGGTTTGCACAATTCCAAGCCGCCTTTACTCCCCCAACATAAAGTCAGGTACCCATTTAAAGCTGGGTGGACGTGGGAACTTTCACCAGGACCTAAAAAAGTCCTAAGGCTCTCACTGAGATTCCAACCCGGGACCCTCCGCTCGACAGTCGAGCGCTCTATACCACTCGACCACCCGTCTCTGGAAGAATGTGCCAACCCCAAATTTTCCAGAATCAACTCAGATAAAACGCATTCATCCTTTGAGAATCGCTGATAGAAGGCAAAGAGAACTCATGGCAATTATTGGCAGAATGGAAAATGCACATTCAGAGAATGTTGAGTGGCTAGATGAGGATGAAGTTGATCTGTCTGCAACTATCCTTCCAGGAAACGATGATGGGGAAAGATTTATGTCAGTCTTAACTATGGATGAACACTTCACTTCACTATGGATGGATGATGTCTAGTGAATTTTTTTTAATTATACATAATTCACAGGTTCACTATAAACATATTCAATATAGCACAAGAGCTGATCACATAATTTGTCAATCTAGTCCTTTTTTAGTCATATTGTTTTGTTTCCATTTTTATTATTTAATCACTGGTTGAGGTCAAGTTTCGCTAATCTACTTCTTATCCTGTGTCAATAGAATGCATAATCGGAAGATTATCTCAAAGTTCACCTCACCCATTGTAAATGAATAGGTAGCAGATAAATGATGTTTATTATATAATTGTCTAATCTAATTTTTGCAATTTTTTTTTCAAATTCAATTGATTGAGTTACTGTTTCAAAGAATAACTGATACAGCTATTGACAATTAGTTATTCTACTGTTAAGCTCATTTAATAATCTGATAGTTCTTTTAAAATTTATATTTTAAGGCAGTTTAATAGTGAAGTGCGATTTAAGTTTTCGATTAAATTTTAATTAGTTCTTAATAAAAAAAAATTTTCGAAAGTGTGACGTACTTTAGGGGGGGGGGGGGTCCCGAGATTTGTGACACTTTGTGACAGGGGGGGAGGGGGGTCAAAAATCGTCAAAAATAGCGTGACGTACTTTATGGACGGCACCTTACTAATTGTATAACAAACATCATTTCATATCTTATAGGTTCTTGGCTATACCGAGTCAAATATTGATGAAAACTGTCTGAAGTGCAATGTTTGGAAATTTTTAGGGCATTCTGTGTGCAAGCTACACTTAAGATAAATACATCATTCAACTTAGGACAAAACAATGAGTAAATACTGAAAATTTCAGCCTGATACCACTTTTAGTTTTTGAAATATTCACGTTCAAACATCGCGAAAATGTAAATGTCACGCGCACTCGCGACTACCCTTAAAAATTAAAAAAATCATATCTCAGAAAGTTTTTGACCAAATGGCCTGAAATTTTCAGGAATCACTCAACTTTGAATGTACCACAAGCCCTGAAAATTTCAGGAAGATCTTAGGGGTCGGGTGAACAATTGTCAAAAAACTGGTTGAGTTGACATGGAATGACCCAAATATAATTAATGAGAAGTATGTACCTGTTCACAATTTCGGATAATGTTCTTGAACTGTGGAACCTGTTTACTGTTTGTGATTCGCATGACTGCATTTAAATTGCAGCCAGTCAACATCGATATGTTCTTAGACTTGTTTATTTTCATACAAGAAAACGTTTGCTCACAAATGTATGTGAACCCAAATAGTGACAAAAGTTTGGCAGCGAAGTTTTTTAGGTGTGGAAATGCCGCTGCTGGCAAACATCCATAAAACTCCAGAAGAGAAACTGAATTGAACTTCTCATTCAGGTCATAACTTACTAGTAGGTCAAACAGCTCTAACTGTATATCCTCTGGGGCTGAATCAGCTTCTGCACTACATAGCGAACTGGGGATATTGAAATAAGTACCACAAACTGGCTCAAAATCGTGGTTTTAAGTCACTGTAGTCAATATTTGGATAGTTTTAACTTAATGATTATATCAATGCCCTTTACAACCATACTAGACATTTAATTAAATTATATTTAACAAAATGTTTAATATTAAAAAATTAAATAAAAAGTAAATTAGTATATGATTTTTTAATTTTGTAGGATTTTCTTTAGTATCATTAGAAAGCCCGTCCATTTTGCTTTTAAAATACGATAATAAAACTTAATTTGTAAGCATGGCCCAGAAACGCAGAGCGCTAAAAAATAGCATATAATTCACATTTTTCACCCATTCTTGCACGACCGTGAAAATGGCCGACAATCAAGTTGGCAACGCTACACCAGTCACAATGAATTGAACTTTATTGGGACATAAACACCTAGTAAATACGATAAAAACTTGTGGATAAATAGTTACATTATTTGTTCCTTACTCTTTTAGCTCTATATTTCTTTGGAAATGTTTATTGTTGTAGTTATAATAACTTTAATATGATTAACCTCGAGGCCATTTTGATGCTTTTGTACATACGAACGATACCCCTCATGTTTGCGGACACTTCTATTTTTCTGGCTATTTTTTAGAGATAATAATATTTTCTAAGAGATTACATATTCAAAATTGACTAGTATATATTTTTTTACAGTTGTTAGATAGTTTTATTATCTCAAATTTAAACAAACATAACAGGTCACGTGGTCGGTAATTGGTTGTCAATGTAAACATAAAGGCCTATATAGTAGATTGTAGGCTGACCGAATTAACATAACTATTTTTGAATGGATATTTTTTCAATTATTGTTGTAATATAACTGTTGTATTGTTTTAATTTATAGCACGCTCACTATTCTCTTAAGTTAGAACCATTTTCCAATTTTATAGTTATCTTTATCAGATGGTGAACAACGAACTACTTTTAGCAAAGGTTCAACATGATGGTTGGAGGGAATTAACTTTATTGCCTTAGCTACTAGACTAGAAATACATTACTTCTTCAACTTTTGGTTTTGAAAGAGAAATAGTACGTCATGGACTCATGTAACATTGTCCCTGTTTTTTTTTTGAATTAAAATATCTCATTAGCCACTCATGCGTTTGTATTATTATTATTAGGATCTTATTATTTTAATAATAGTTCAGTTTGATTGATATTATAAATATATTGAAGGTTTGGACATCTTTTAGCTTTAATTAAACATGGTTCTTACAAATCCAAAAAAAAAATAAGCACTGGTAATCAGGATTAAGTAACACATAGAAAAGAGCTTGTATAATATTTAAATACCACATCAGCAGTGTAATATAATTGCTCCATTTTGATTAATTTTGAATGTGAGTTCATATATTTTCAGCTTTGTAGCCTTTTTGGAGTGAATGAGAGAAATATACACGGTCTCCTGAAGGGGTCTGTTCTTCAAAACTACAGAGATTAACTAATGGACATTTCATTCATTTTTTATTTATTATATTAAGTAAACAGCAGACATATTCAAATTTTTGATATAAAAATAATAGCAGAAATAGATGAAAGTACTAACACATTTTAAAACAAAATAAAACTTTTAATAGTAAAGTTAATATGATTGGAAAAAATGATGAATTAGTGGTGCTATATCAAGAAGAAATTAGAGTTAAAATCACTAATTGATCAAGAAAACAGTACAGTATCTCTAAATAAGCTTGAATTAAGAAACAAAACGGAATGTGTTTTGAAAAGCTCCAGAAAATAAACTGCTTTATTACTATGAGGAGGCATTGAAAGATGAAATTAAAGCAGAGGAAAGAAAGGAATGGTGCTTTAGATCAACCGAAGCCGGATTTATATAATCCACACAAACCATAGCCTTTCAGGACTAAAGAGAGATGCACGCGAGTTAAAATCACACCCAGTCCCACCCTCCCACGCGTTTTTAAAGCTCAGTCCCACCCGCTCCCCCAAAAAAAATTTCCCCCCGGTCCCAAAGCCGCTCCCGCGAAAATTTTCCCAATCCCACCCGCTCCCGCGAAAAATTTTTCCCAACCTATTTGACACCGCTCCCGTCAAAAATATTCTACAATTATAACTCTTAAAAAAATGGTTTAAAAATTTTGTTTGTGCGAAATCCTCTCCGAAAAAACTTACTACATGAAAAACATTTAAGATAATTAGTAAAATAAACAGTTCTACAGTTTAAGATGATCTTGTAAAAATAAAGGAGGCCATTAACACTTTCTGGAGATTTTTTTCTTTCTCCACCGCAACATTATCCCAAAATGCCTTGAAACAAGGTGTGGCTACGAAGGCAAAATCTCATGTCCAGGGAGCATTCCCATATTTGGCGCCAATGTTTTATCAACTTTGCAGCCAATTTAGGAAACCACAGCCTTTGACAAATGAAAAGGGCCTGATGTCTTTAGCGCACATTGAAACAAAGGTGTTTGTGATTTCTGTTTTAACCAGAACTGGAACCTGTTTAACAATCTTCTCTTGACTTGAATGAAGCAAGTCATTGATTTAATTTTGGAACTGGTGATCTGTTTTTTTACAAAATTCAAGATACGTCCCACAGGATGGTCAGTACCATCGCGTGCCTTTCAAGTTATAATGGTATCGCATCTTGTACATACGCGAATGGCACATCCCCACCAATTGAAACTTTCCAAATATTGCATTATTGCTCTTACCACCTTTATTTACGTAAAACTGAATACGCTCGCTTTTTGCGTAAAATAACTTTTGAATATTTGCTTTATTATCAATGTTGAAAATTTAAAAATAGAATTAGTCTCTTTCCCGTAATTCCACCATCACGTATACATTAATCGATTGTTTTCGAAGCTTGCTGGAATGTTTTGAAATATACCAGAGGCCAGAGTCAGCACTGCTAATAGTGGCCAATCGGCCCAATCCCATACATGATAGTGCGGGGATGAGTAATTATTATTCGTGACATCATCTTAACCGATGACGTTTTTACAGAATTAATAAGCAACTATACTGCCAAAGCGCTCGGCCACCAGCCCGCCACTTTTTCATAACAAAATAAATAACAGAAAATGAATGGTTTTTGATAAATTCAACATTTAAGTTATTTAGATGTCTCTGAGAGATGGAAAAGATGTCTTCTTTGTTATTAATTCTAATGCATCACCCACGAGATTTCCTGTTGAAAAAAAGTTCAAATATGAATATTAAATATTGTAAATGAAAAATAGAATATTTTTTCCATTCTGAAATTTCCAGAAGAAACACTAATTCTCTAACACTAATTAATATAACAAGTCACTGAGTTGGTAATCTAACCCTAACGTCACGTCTTCCATTAAGAGCAATTCCTTCCCAATTTTTTTACTTTTTAATTCTATTTATAATAAAATATATAAATTTATATTATCGTTCACTCAATTGTTAAAAATGCTTATCATTTTTAAGTAAAACAACATTACGTTAGCGGTCTAGCATAAATTCTAAAGGTCTTTGTGATCTATATGTCACCGCTTCATCTTCGGCGATTCGCTACGCTATGATCTGTGCCTTTTGGTTTAAACGACGCAGTATGACGAGCGCGCCTGCGGCGCTCAGCTGTGATTGTGTGGCATCACTGAATGTGTACATTATTTGGCTGTGACTTGGAATAACTTACTGACTATTAACAAACTAATAGGTCATTAGTTAGTTATCAACATCTTATTCTTTACTTTAGGTTTGAATAATGGCTTTGAATGCCAATTGGAATTCATTAAAATTTGTATTTCACTTTTCAAACTTGTAAAGTACAGAAATACAGAATTATTGTTTCAAATCTCAATTCAATTCAATCTTGTTATTTGTTTTTTCCAATTAATTTTCCATTTCAATGTACATCATAAACTATGAACATTTCTGAACATAAACAATAAGCAATAAGCATCCATCATCCAATGAGCCAATGACGAGATGAACTCAGATGATGAGTCTGACTTTCTCCTCAGATTCAAACAATTAAAATCACAACAAAGCTAGAAATTACACTGCCAAGTGGCAAGTGCCAAAGTAATGAAAGTAATAGACTAATAGTAAATGAGCTCTTTGACCCTTTGCGCGAGTTAGAACTTAACAGCAAGTTTAGTTACATATGGATAATAACTTATTATCAATCTGCGTTTATTTGACTTCAGTGATTTCTGAATAATTTCTATTTCCTAATTTATTTCAAAGTTCTTCACTTCCAATCAGCCAATGTCATTTAGCCATTTAGGCCAACTGTTCAGAAGGCATCCAACCCCTCAGATTTACCGGTATCTGCAAGGTACCAAAATCCGGAATAATAATCCGGATCCGGTACCGGATCTGGCTACTCGCATAAGAAAATCCGGATCCGTTGGAAAAAACAGATCCGCACACCCCTATTGTACAGTCCTAGAAAGTTTAAAAGTTTCGTGGAAAGAAAATTCTAGAAGATTACTCAGTATTCATAGATCAGACTCTAAAGCAGAAATATTATTTTCTGTATTCCCTATTTCTCATTTGCCTATCCTACTCCTAGATTCAGGTGGTTCAAATCTCTTGTTGATAGCGTTTTTTTTAAATCATATATTAATTATCATATCACATTATATTAAAATCATATAATCATTTAAATTTTAAAATTTTTGTATATTAAAAATGACATTTAAAAACAAAGATTTTTGGTATAAACTGGGCATATTGATATCATGCCTTGGCTCTTAGTGATTCTCAACCTAACTCAACTGCTCACTTTACAAGAAAAAATGAGAATTATTTTAAATATAATTGAGAACTGATGCTTTTTGCTGCATTGAAAATTGTCATACCACTATAATTTAAAAATGGTATTACTTTTACGTCAAGAGCATTTGTGTTAGTTATATCAGTGGCTTATATGAAAGAACTTGAGTTGCAAGTGTAAATACATGTTAATGGTATAAAAACTTTGTTCAATACTGTGTGACTTCAGAAAGGCATGACTCATCTGCACTTTGGTTTTTGCTGTGCATTCTGAGCATTCAAAACCCAGCAGCACCTTGACTCTTTAAAGAATAGATTTCCTCTTGTCCTTATTTTGACATCATAGGAAAAAATATTTCATTTATTTCATAATCATTGTCCTATTTCCTACACAGGAAATTGATTTTTTATGGCTAAAATGTTCTTTTTCTATTTAGCATTAATTTTGTCTATGTTGCATTGCTCGCCAGCCAAATTGGCATGAAAAACATACCATAAAAATTAGGGGGTGCCAAACTTGCCAAACTACAAGGCATTTTAAGCGATGCTCTATAAATCAAAAGAAATAAATATGTATGAATTATTACAAACTACAAGGCATTTTAAGCGATGCTCTATAAATCAAAAGTGCATCACATAAATGAAGAACTAATCTTATTCTTATACCAAATGAAATAATCCAAACAGCATGGTAAAAATTATCATTAACTGGTGATTTTTTAAAATATCTCTGTCAGTGGACATATATGCCTGTGATTGAAATACACATTTTTAATGAATACATGCATAAATGCTAAAAAAAAAAAGTACAAACATCATTTATAAATTCTTCAGGAAAATTTTTTTTTGAAATATGAATCAAAGTTCTTAAAAAATCCACCATTTTGCTTGTGTTCAATTTTGTGCGCTGAAAAAGAGTTTTCTTTTAATAATTGGATCGCTTCCACGAACGAGATAATAGTAGGCCAATATCAGAGATGCTCAACTTAGACACAATTATTGATCAAATGAAATATTGTTTTCACTATCTTCATTACAAATTTCTTATGTCAAATAAGTGTAATTAATATAAAATTAATATGTAAAGAATCATTGAATAAATTAGTTTGTGCCTGAAGGTTAACTTATGATTGTGCATTTGATTTTTTTTTAAATACACCTGTACCTCTTATAAACGTATGAAACTGTGTTGTGTAAGGTAAAAAAAGGGAGATGCATTCTGAAAAAAAAACCTTTCTAAAACTTAAATTTGAAATATTTTCTTTTGTAGTTAAAACCTATTTTAAGAAATGTCTGAAGCACAGGGGACCTAATCTGTTTTAGGCTGGATAAAAATGGAACTCTTCCCCTGCTTCCCAAAACTCCAGGGGCCACAGTAGTATTCATGCTGTAATCTTCAAATTATCATCTTCAAATTCATTTAGTACAAATACTGATTAATCAAATAGCTTAGACACAAAAGGGGTTAAGCTAGAACAAGGTTCCCTCTGCCTGCCCATGCAATAAAATAAGCGTATTAGCTAGATATGAAGTCTTGTACATTTTGTTACATTTTCAAACCCAATTATTAACATTGATTAAAACTGAATTATTGTTATATTTTTTTCAAGGCCCCTAGTCAACATTTTCAGCTGCAATTCAGAATTCAGAGTCTGCTGCCCCATATCAGGTAAGCAAACAGAAAGCTTTTTATATTTTTCTGTTTTAGGACATCTCAAAATAACTTTGAAACATTTGGGTAAATGAAATAAAAAAAAACTTTGTTTATAAAGATGTTAATTTAAAAAAACCAGTAGGGGCGTATTTGGTTATAAGATTACATATTTGTATCAAAATTGATGCCAGTGTCTTTTACCAAAAAAAACATATCAGTCATGGAGGAAATAATATAGAAGTTTTGAAGACATGTACCAAGATAAAGAACTCACTTGTTTTATTTTTTTCGAGACCATTGTAACATGTTGCAATGGGAAACTAGTGATATTCTGTTGAACTGACTTAGTAAGCCTGGGTTGTGTATGTAGTAACCAAGGAAAACTACACTAATATTATGATTTAAATTAAATATTTCATTAACTAGAAACTGGCAGATAATGAATATTGAATAGAGAGGGGGAGAGAAAATACAAAATATGGATGGGCGGGAGAGAAAAGAAAACAGGAAATGGAATACATATCAAGGAAAGATATACAGAATAGACACACTATTGCGGAAGAAATCGCTGAGTTGAAACTCGATTAATAATTTAATTAAACGACATTATAAATTAAATTGGTGGTAGACAAAAAATAAACTATTGGTTTGACATCACAATCTAAACCAAAATAAATGCTCACCACTAGGTTGTGCATTAAGGCACGCCTTTTGTTGCTAAAAATAGATTGGTATCAGTAAAAATTGATTTTTCAAAAAAGGGTATATTCCATTAGTAAGATATTAGTTATTTTTTTGTACAGTCAGAAATTAACATAAGTATCATTATTATAGTGAACAAAATTATTATTGGGGTGGGGTATGTGTTTTTTCACGTAAACTACAAAAATGACAATTTTCAACTTTCGGTACTAAGAGAATTACCCTGTTTAACCTAGTCGCAATGAAATTTTCCCGAACCTTCAAAATGTAGATTATATTATTGTTAATGACGTTTGATCTAAATATCAAGAATGTCAAGGAAAGGCCTTGAACTAGGTGTGTATCGCATCAATAAAAAACACAACAAGATGGCCCCGTGAGGACTACCTTAAAGGGCATAGTTTGCCCACCCCTGCTCTATTTGGTTCTTTAAACAAATGTAACTTATTTTATTGCTTTATTTTTTTATTATTAATAACAAGACAGAATTTTTTTTTTCATAAATTTTTTTATCCCAAAGATTATTGAAAAATGGTTCTTATAGATTGAAATTGATTTAATTTAAAAATTGCTGAGGTTTAAGCAACTGAATTTTTGAGACAAAATTATTTTAGCTAAGGAGATTTTTATTATCAAAATTTATTTTGCATTTCTAAATGCAAAATATATAGTATAAGCAAACATTTATATGAGCAGATGAAGTTCATATTTGTATATTTAAATACAGATATTACTGATTATTAAAACTTTTGTAGTGTTTACAAAAATTAATTTAAATAAAGGCATGATTAATTTTAGCTATTAATGGCAAGATTGAACTAGAAAGTAGAGGTCAAACTCGGAAGTAGAAAGTAAATTAGTTTTATTAATAGAATGAATGATCTGGCTGATCAGGAGAGATTGTATTTGATTGGTTGCTTTATCACATGACAATTTAGTCCAGTGAGAAAGCCTGCATAAGACAGTCAAGCAATTACATTAATAAGTCTTAGTATTTCATGATTTCTTGTTCCTGTCTGTATTTATCAACAACTATTTTTTGTTGAAGAAGAGTAAGGCAGATGTGGATTGTCTTTAGGATCGATGACAGTTCTCACATTTTTATTTGGTCATCGCCTCCACCTATATTGGACCAGTACACCTGCTAGTTCTGGTTCCACAACTTTTTCGACCCCCGGACTATCAGTTCTTTCAGATGACAAAATAATATTTGAATAATTATTATTTTGTTTTAAATATGTCAAGAAATAAAACCAGAGCTGTAGACCAGTGACCACCTGCATTTGTTTCCATGACTTTTCCACGACCTTGGAAAGCAACATTTTGACCTTGAACTATTCGATGCTACCCATTGGATAAAAATTAATATTTTAATTATTTTTTTTTGTTTTAAATGTGTTTATTAACTTTATTCAACAATTTAGATGTATAATTGTTTAAGATATTGTATTAATTTTGTTTAAAATATGAGTATGAGCTCTTGATCGTCGTTATGCTCTAATGCAAGACGTTCTAATATTTTTAAAAGACCGACACAATATATCACACTCCTCATGCTTAAACATGACTTTCATTGACCAATGGCTTGTCTCTACTCTTAACCACCCCACAAATGACATAAGTGACCAATATCCTTCTTCTTTTTCTTCTTTGTTCTCTATATTTGATTATGGAGGATTTCAAACGAATTGTATCTATAGCTATGATGAACTGCACGGTGGCATCCAGGTCCGTCTCGTCCCATAAAGTTTTTGATTGAAGGAGGTTATCTGTGGCCAGAACCTGTTGCGAGCTGTGTCATGTAAAGGGCATGTTTGGAGAACATGTTCTGCATTCTGGAGACATCTCACATGGGCAGTCCTCACTGTTTCCAACGTTCTAGTCGAAATATGTGTTGTCTTATCTGTTGTGCCCAGTTCTGAGTCTGAAGATAATGGCCAATATCCAAGGTGGATGGTTCAGTATAACGTTTAATTGCTGACTTATTTTATATCTGTCTGCTGTGACTTACCATTAATTTGCGTTTTATGCTAGACATGACATAGATGTGAGACTGACAAGCTGTAATTTTATCAGAGCTGGTTATAATCAAAAGAGGTGGCACAAAGATTTGTTTAGTGGAATAATTTCGTCACTTAATCACACAATTTGTGTCCATTTCTAAGACATTATAAAGGGGTTAAAAACACATTTTAAAAAAATTAAAACAAAAAATTTTAATAATTAAAACACAAATTTAAATAAAACATGCTAAAAATTTCTTACACTAAGTTAAGAAACATTAAAAAAAACAAAAAATATTTAGGCATATGTTATTATTATCCGTTGACAGAGTTGAATAGTCTGTGGTCGTTCTTGTCCGTGGGGTCGAAAATGTCGTCGGGTCGAAAAGTCCGGCCACCGGTTGATCTATTTATAGAATTGGGTTATTTACTGATTTTATGCAACATAAACATTTTGGTTAAGCTATCATCAGATGTTAATAATTTTAATTGCAAAAATTTTTTTTAACTCACTTAATCGCTTTTTAATTAATCAGCAGCTCTACTTATTATGTAATTTATGTCATATTTCAGATTCTATACATTTTTCTTACACATATGTTTTTTAATTAATAAAAAAGAGCCTATTTCAAACATTATTGCATGCTTCTTATTTATTTTTGTGGCTTTTCTCACCCACTTCTTTTTGTAAATGTAGGTACATCCAGAAATAGATTTACTTCATCTGTGATGTTAAATAATGAAGACATGGAAGTAGAGGCAGGATGAGGATGACATAAGGAATATAGACCTAATGCAGTGTTTCACTTTAGTGAGCCCTCTCTCCAAATTTACATGGGTAGGGCTCCTTTAGATATATAACTTAGATGCTATTATTGAGCTTCATTGTTACTATTTTTTTAAATGGTTATAATGATTATATTTTATAGTTATTTCTTTTTAAAATACTTTTACATAAACCTACACTGACCATCATAACTTTGTAAAAAAATTATTTTTAACTCCACTTTATTTATGTGATACAGGAATACCCCACTTACCAACAGCTTAAAGCAGTGAATTGATTTTTTAGTATTATATGACTAATTTTCCTACTATTATGTGCAGGGCAAATACCTTGATGAAAATATATATTTTTTCCAATTATTTGAAACCGCTAGAAATTTTTTGCACTTTGGGCAATTAGACATTAGACTACAGACAATATTATAGCTATTTATATTTCTCTTGTAACAAAAAAAATGTACTCAGAGTTTTAAAAAAAAAAAAGCACAAGTACTAGGGGGTAGGGTATAGAAAAAATTATAACTCAGAAACAATTAACATGTAATGCATGAAAATAGTCTACTTTTGTACTCACATATTGTTTTATATATCCTCCAAATTTGAAAAGAATTTTTTTTATAGTTTTTTTAATATCTTGTGCAATGTGAACAAATTTTCGTTTAAATGCACATTTTGAGAAAAACACAAAAGAAGGAAAGAAAAACATATTTACAAAAAATTCTACAGCTATTCAGCACTTCCAGCTACATAAGAATCATCATCAAGGTGTTTCTTAACTGCCTGAATACTTTTAGCCCTTTTTATGTTTAGATTTAAAAAAAAAATTTTTTTTGCCTCATGGACTCGTCATTTGTCAAATTTTCAAGACAAAACACAAGGGGCAGCCTCACGAATATGAGCAGACTTCACTTTTTTTTTTGACATTTTGTCAAAAAGTGAGTGAGCAGTGTGACACACTGTGCATTATGTCTTTTTAAAATTTTTCAAAATCAGAATTTTTTCATAACCAAAAATAAGGATTTTTTTTTATCTGGCCTTCCTCCCTTTAAAAGGGGCTTGTAGTGACATAATTATAAAAATTATTAAAAATATTTCTAAATATTATTGTGTGAAAAGTTTGATATATTCTGAAAGAGAAATGAATGAACTTAAAACTTGACATAAAAGCCAAAAAATCGATTCTGATAATTTTTTTCTACAAATATCACTAGTTGAGGGTTACCTTAATGCTAAGAGAAACAGCACTAAATGGGGGAAACTAATGATCAAATAAATAATAGAAATGGGTGAAATAACAGAAATATATATATGTATATTAAGAAGTCTTTTTTTATATGTAAATATCTTCTTAAATAATTTAAAGTTATGTGGATTGTGTCATAAATTTATCTTTTAAGAAAATATAAATAAGACTCATTACACAAATCCAGGTAATGACAGTAGCAAAAAATCATTCAAAATTCAAAGTTAGTCCATTTGTTCTACTGACATGCACCATTGATTACCGTAGATCAGTGACGGCAAAGTGCCTCTGGGAGCCCAAAGATGGCTCTTGCCCTAAATGCGGCTCTGGCATTTAGTTTTAGTTATATACAACTTATTTAGTGTACTACTTATGTAGTGTACTAAAAGCAGAGTGTACTAAAAGCAGATTTGGCTCCCAATTTTTTTTTTAATTGTTGTAATGTTCATATTTGGCTCTTTGGCTGATAATTTTGCCGACCACTGCCGTAGATACTAGCATATAAGTTGATCTCCCAGATAAGTCGAGAGTATTTTTAAGCTGAAAATTACTAAATTTGTTATGACCCACAAATAAGTCGAGGGTAAAACTTGACAACTATCATTTTCTTTAAATGTCATAAATATATCGTGCTGGACTTTAACTTTTGATTTAATTTTACATTTATTAACTTTTTAATTTAAATTTAGATTGTTAACACGCCATATCATCATGCACTAGGCACCAAATGATAGCACGGGGTGACTGGATTCTGTCCCTCACGAATGCGATAGAAAGAATTCCCTACCAACTGAACTATCCAGCCACTTCACCACATTTAGATTTCTAGGGAAGTCTAGATGCTATTACAAAATTAGATATGCTTTGTGTAAACAATTCAATACAATTTTAATAAAGAGCTGCAAACGCTGTGGCAAATGAATGTTGAGTTATGTTTCCGCCCATTGCCTTGCGATGTTGAGTGTACAGTTACCCAAATTCTATGGAATATTGTGTTGCCCGCGGATAAGCACACAAATTTTTCAACTCTTACGCAAGTATCCTACCCTACGGTAGTTGTTGATGAATTTCTCTAATTATTAGAATTTTGTGTTTAAACTTTACAATGTAAAAATTATTTTGATTAAAATAAAATTAATTTTAATGCCTGCTAATGATTTTTTTGAAATTCAAACTAGCTTAACTAGAAGCCAAGCAATTTTAGAAAAATTACAGAATGTATCGATTATTATAAAACTAACTAAGATTGTTGGATGTTGTAAAATTCAAATTTCTCCTATTTTCTGACCATTTCTAAAAGCTAAGGAAAGTTTTCAGAAAAAAATGCCAAGTTAAATGTTTATTTATGTTTTACATTAGTCTATTATTTTTATTTAGTTTTTTTGTTATGTATTTGGAATTGTCTCGAATTAGTTACCCAATCCAATAAACTACTCATTTGCTAGGGGTATGGCTGCGACCATCAGCAAGCAAACACTAACACAAACTCCAGGAAAATAAAAATCCGTTTAATACCAAGAAAAAATATCTTGGCTGACGCCCTCAAAAGGACGGCTCTGCTGCTCCTCCACGTCCCAGCCAGCAAGAAAAAAACACACAAAGTCTTCACTCAACATAGAAAACACAACTCTGTCCTCCACATCGACGCTGTCTGTCACCCTTCAACAAGGAGTCAAAACCGACTGACTGAACTCCAACAAGGAGTAAAAGCAACTAACTGAACTCCCAAAAAAAAACACATTCCCCCCAATTTTATACCCTCCCATCTTCTTGCTCTCTCGTCCAGTATGAGATATTTTGCCCTTGCACACACACAATTGGGTCAGACACTCACACACAATTTGTGACAGGAATGCTTAGAATGGTTAATTTGGATTCAAGGGAGGGACACCCCATTTTATAAGTTTCGGTTGTAATTAATTTTTTCTTTTTACCTAATGATTAGAAACCCTCTAAACATAAGAAATAAGAAATCAAGAAAAAAATAAATAAAAATGTGAAGTATTTTTGTGTGGTAAAACATGAAAATTTGCTAAAAACACTGTTCAATTTTAAAAACTAATACTTTTTTCTGATTAAAAAACTTAAATCTGTTTTTTATTGGAGTTTAGAATTGAAATGTCTATAAAACTTTGTTATACTATTTTTTCAGTTTTAGATATTTTAAAAGGGTAGTATTTGTATGAAAATCATTTTTCTAAAAATATAAATATGAATATTTTAAAAGTTTTAAAATATTTTTTAACTATCAATCTGTATTATTTTCCTTGTTCTCTGTAGCCTTGTCTTAGTGTTTGGTATTAGTCCTAAATAAGTAAACATCGCCACGCTTGACATGCACCTTTGATAAATTGCATGCATGTGCGTTCTCAATGACTTCAAAAGAAAATAAGTTGCCTAATTGAACCAGGAGAATCTCAGTTCAAAATTAAATTACTTAAAGAAAAATAATAAACAACATTGATTAATAAGGTCATAACAGAGTGGTATGTCAATTTTTTTGTAATTGATTAGTCATAATAAAAGAATAAGTAGGGGTGTATCAGGGATGGTGACATTGGTAGTGGGCTGTGTTTACTTAAAGTTTTATTTCAGTGCGGATGGAATAGTCTCATGAACTTAATGAATAAGTTCCTGGACAATTGATATAGATTGATGCCACTAATATTTTGTTTCTGATCAAAAATGTGCTTTCTGTATAATTTATAGTCTTGGATGGGCTTAGGGAAAACCTATACATATGGTAAAATTTATTCAGGAAGATTTATGCTTTAGATCGTTTTTATTAAATTATTTCTTCACTTGAAGAATGATCAAAGGAACAGTACACTACACTTAGGAGATTTGGAGAAATACAAAATATGTCATCCACTTTATGTGACAGCATTTTAAAAATCCTAATCTGTAAAAATGATATTGGATTTTCAGTATTAGAAATTAACATGAAAAACCTAAGGCTTAGCTGAACAAATAAGTTGTTTTATTTTAATAGAAAAGACATAGTTTATTTAATCTTCTTTTTTTGGGAAACTTAATACATCATTAAATGGTAAATTTCAATGGCCACCCAATTCAATGTCTTTTGATTTCTAAAACTCTTGAATTATTAATTCAATTAGAATTTTGAAACATACATAGATTTTCCCATTTATTAATAAAGAGATCGGGAAATATTAAGCTTTTTGTATGTACATCTAATTGCATTTCTCTCTCTTTATCTTTGAGCCAAAAAGGTTTTTGTACAGCTTTTTAAAATTACTCTTAATTTATTTATTAACTGGTTATTTTTAAACCATTTGTAAGATTTCTTATTTCAGATTCAGATTAATTATTTTACTTTCATAATTATTAGGTGTTACATAATAAAATCTTTTATTGAAATTAGGAGTGACATAAAAAGCATTATTTCAGACTGGAAATACATTTGGTTTTTGAAATTACATTTACAGAATAATTAACTATGTCATTCAGAGGCTTGGTAATGACTTAGGTGGAGGACGTAATCCCATGTAAGTTGTACAGTCTTATATTTAAATAATGTTTTTGGTACTTTTTTAAGATATAATAACTGCAGATATATTAAAACTGTGATGCCTCAATTTGTATCATTCCATAACAGACTAAAAATCTATTCAATATTATTGCCTGAATTTATTTCTTAATCACTTGCAGTTCTCAATAAAAACAAAACAAACATTATATGTAACATACCTAAGCCTAATTGCCACAGATAAACAAATGTTAGAGAGAGAAAAAAATTCAATGTTAGTTTGATATGGATTTTTAGTAGTTTTATTAATAAGTTCATTTGAGTAGAAATTCTAGCAACAGACCTAACCATCATATACAATTTTTAAAAGACACAATTGATTCAAACATGATTTATTTTAAATTCTAATAATTTGTAGAATAAGTCAAGGTTGAATTCTGAGCCGATTACAATGCTTAAGTACTGACTTTCTTAATGGCTTAAAAAAAAGTTGAATTAGTTTTTGACGGATCCATCAATGAATCCATGAGGGGGAAAACTGATATAAAACCTGAACCTGATTTCAAATGCCGATACCCATAAAGCCATTATCTTTGAGATTCTAGGTATCACTTATTTAAAGCTCTGCAGATGCACCCCCACCTCTGGTGGCAGAATAAGTGCCTCCTCCCAGTACCACCCAACACTGGAGGTATGATAGTTTCTTCACTAATCATCTGTTATGAATGAGACATTTAGAACTACTATATTGTAATATTCCTCCCTTGCCAGTTATTACAGAGACCCTGATCAGTTGAGAGCTCTTTCTTTTTGTTTAACTGTATTGATTTTGGTCAAAGTTATGTTACAGGTTTCCTTACATACAGTAATTTCTATAAAGATATCAAAAGTAAATTAATAGTTTGTAAGCTGTTAAAGAAATTAAATCTGAATAGTAAATATGTATTTGTTAAAGGAATATCAAAAAAAAACTAAAACAAATATTTCAATAAATAATTATAACTTTTCACCAATAACTTTATTAGTCGAACTTAAAGCAATGAGAATGGTAAAGGAGGGAAGCAGCAAAATTTTTAAATATCACATAGATATTGCAATTTAAACTATATGTTTAATTTAAACAGCAGGTAATTATTTTTTAATCATCACTATTCTATGGGAATCATGGACATGAAATCCTAAAGATTGTGCACTGTGGAGTGCTGGCGGACTAGATGCAATTATTTCCCAGGTAGGAAATTATATTCAACTTGGGTATTTTAAGATATCTTTTCGGATCAATTAGCTGATGAATTGACTCATCTGAACATCGCTAATTTTTTGTTTTATTGCAAGCTTATACTTGTTTTTTATATTATTATTGTCTCTGTCTTTTTAATATCTTTTCTCTTTGGCAAAATTTTGAATAATTTTTGCTTGATTTAGTGTAGGTACTAATATTATTAGATCAACAGGGTCCTAGTGACAATCAGTGGCGTAAATAGCAGTGAGGGTATTTAGAGTGTTCATTACTGTGATACCTTTTCAGTACAATCTTTATCTGTATGAACACAAATTTTTTTTTTTTACTTTATAAATACTATAACCATGGACCCCTTTTTATAATAAAAACTTGCCCATGGACCCCCAAGCGAAAAGCTACAAAAATGCTTAGGATATTTTTTTCTTTAATTGATTGATTTGTGTCGCTAATCATTGTCTTTGCTTTCAAGAAATAATTTTAACACTGAATCAAAGAGCGCATAAAATTTTATTTAATTAATTGATTTGTGTCTAATCATTGTCTTTGCTTTCAAGAATACCAACACTGAATCAAAGAGCACATAAAATTTTATTTAAACATGCACCTTTACATAACGAATCCATTTCTCAGTGTGAAGTAGTAATTGGTTATCGTCTTTGTCATTTTTTCTCAAACATAGTTGAGAAAAATATCTCATTTAAGGCATTCCTTCTGATTTTATTAACTGTTTGAATGACGCAGATTTTTTGTGACCCAAATGATGCTCGATGAATGACATCATGCAATTGAAAATACGCGTTTGGTACAGCTTGTTTAAGTATGCCAGAAAGCCTTGGAATTTTCCTAACATTGCCGGAGCAACATCAGTAGCGACAGAAATGATATTAGTCAAAAAGTATAGCTTTTACATTGAAAAAATCTTTTAATTCAGTAAATAACGCTTTCACCTTTTTGTACCGGTTCCTAACATACTTCAAAAATTTTCTTTCTTTACAAATCTTACATAAGCTAAAAAGTAAAGTGAACCAGTGCTGTAGCGAGCTTAACTCAGCGCCCCTCCTCTATTCGAAAACCATATAATATTTTATGTAAAATACACCATTTGGCTCCCATTTGTGAGTAGCGCCCGGGGCATGATGTTTCCCCCTTTGCTCCACTTCGCTACGCCTCTGGAAGTGAACTTCGTCAAGCTGTATAGAAATTCAGATGTTTTTAAGTAATCACATAAACACTTTTTCAACGGACTGAGCCATTTCATCAATCTTACTTTGTACTGTATTATTACTTCAGTGTAATTCTTTTTATAATGTTGAAATGTGGTTTGTGCAAAACTGTATGTATTACCTCACTTACAATCAGACTTTATTGGGACGGGGTCCGAATAAAAATCGGAGTTTATTGGTACCCGGGTCCGAATAGTTACTTCGAATTTATAAATAATAAATATAAATCATCTCCATCAATAATATACAGCTTTCTGGACTTTGCAGTCAATAAGAACCATGCAGTCATGATCATCTTTCTTCAGATAAGTGGAACCAGTGAATTGTTGCAGTGACTTCCTTCTCTGCCTTTTGGCTAATATTAAAGTGTAGTATCTGCACTATAATGGATCTTAGCCATTTGGCTAACCTGGTCTAGAAGGCATACCATAAGTCTATGGGTTAAAGATCATTGGGGATCTCCTGGGCCAGGAAAAAACTTTTAGCGATGGTGGTGGGACTGTGGTCACGAGGGCAATCCGAGACAATGGTATCGCACACCCTTCCACTCTGTCCCACTCAAGCACTGTCGTAGCCTGGGCTATTTCTGGCGGGTAGTCATGGGCACATTACACCCTCCCTTTGTCCGAGTAAGCATGAAAAAAAAACGCTTTGCATTGCCATTCTGGCCGATCAGCAGTACACGCAGTCTGGCTAGTCTAGGCATGTCTTAATCAACCGTTTTGGTGTATGCGTGCCGTACAGATTGTGGGAGGGAAATAATATAGTCGGAGTTTGATGACGCAGTTTCGCATACTATGCCCAAAGCTAGACAGTAGTTACTGTACTCCTCCTCCTGACTTCACCATTATATGCCATTTCATGTTCATGCAGTTATACTAAAGAATTAAATATTACTATTATTACTTTCAACTGCCATCAATTTAGTATATTAGTGTTGTTCACTGGTAGTTGGGACAACTAATACAAGTTTATAAAAGAACCTCGCAACATAAATGGTTCATAATTTTACTATTTTACATTAAACCTTTGGAGTTGTTCAGAGACCCCCAAATGAATTTTAATTTTCCACGTGACCCCCCTGAATGATACAGCGGACTTCCTGGGGGTCCGTAGACCACTTTTGGGAACCACTGCTATAAATTCCCACACAGAAAACATGATTTTAAAAAAAATAAAATTTACCGTTGGCCTTAGTCAGCATTGTACTAACTTAGCTATTGTAATCACCCTGCACAATGGAGGGGGCAGCATCTGCAGTGCCTAGCTACCTCAGAATCTGAGATTAATCCATGAGGGAATGGTTCTAGTCATATACAATGAATTGATCAATAGCTGGATCCCTACAAAATCTCAATTATTTATTTTTTTACTACACTATGGGAGGAGGGAGAGTGCATCTGATGTGCTTAAACACAACAATAATCCAGAATCTAAACTAAATTTGTATTAAAATCATATCAATATCCAATAGTCCAATAATTGAATCAGTTGTTTTTTTCTTTTATAAATTATATAAAATGGGTAGATCTGTTTCTGAAAACTCAATTTTTTTATGTATGTTTACTGTCAGTCAGAGCAGCATCTATTGTACCTAGTGTACAGATATTAGTCTGCCTGCTGCACTTAAATAAATGAAACATTAGAATTCCTTCATGCAATTTCAAAGAAGGATGGGTCACTTTCAGATTTTCCATTTTTGTTCTGCCACCGTCCAGGGCTGGAGTAACATCCGTCCTTCAATACATCAGTACCTCAGTCACTACTTAAAAATTTGGGCAATTCTGGTTCAACCCATAGTTGGATCCTCAAAATCTCAATTATTCATATTGTTTAGCTGCTATTCTTAGATTTAAAATACAATTATCAGTTCTTGAAGTTGTTCTAATTCTAAATCTTCAAATCTCTGACTCAGATTTGTCACTTTTATTGAAGTTCAAAGATAATGGGTCTGTTGCAGGACTAACTGCATTTCCCAATTACCTCTAAGATGCTACTGGTATATTCTCTTTTCAAGAGCACCTTTATATTCAAATGGTAAACAAAATAAATTGTTTGAATATGTAAAGAAAAAACCTAGAAAAAAACCCATCAAATTAGCAGCGAAAAAAGTTGCCAAAACAAATACTGGATACTTTACTATAAAGAGAAATATTATAAATTGCAGAGAGATGTCTTGATTGTAAAGGGAAAGTACAAAAAAAACAAAACAAAAAACACAGAAATAACAAGCTGGAGGTTGAATTTCAAAGCATGATCGTATTCTAAGGTATTTTAAAATGTATTTTCTAGTCTCGGTTTTGAAGTTATTCTTCTTTCACAGTGTTCAGCTTTTAAAAAGACGAGATGGGGGCAGCATTTTTAGAGTCCTTCCAAGGTGCCACAAATGCTATTTACGCTACTGATGAAAATACACACATTTGGGACCCCACTTTTAGCGAAAAATTAACACTCTTCAAATCCAATTAAATAAAAATAATATTAGTGACTTATAATGTATATCTAATAAAATTAGGAATTTTTCCTTGTTTAAAATGTTATAACTTTGTACATTTTTATATAATTTAATTAAATAAACTGCATTATAAAGGATATTAAATATACTTTACATAAATACTAAGACTTTCATTCCTTGTTTAATACTAGAACGACGGATTATTTGAACTATCTTTAACGACTGAAGTGGTCATTTTGACCGCGGTAAGCAAATTATTATTATGTGTAACAACCAAAGAAACAATATCTATAGAATTATAAACAGTATTTTTAAAAAAATATACGTAAGTCAGAGGTGGGCAAACAACGGCCCCGCTGGCTTGCATGCAGCCCTTTGGGAGTATATATGCGGTCCAAACACGATTCCTATGTTGATGTTAATTCTTCTTTGTTTAGATTTTTCAGCTATATTTTTAAAATTTAATTTGAATCTATAGTTTTTAAAGCTCCAGAATATTAGAGCTGCTTGACCTATAAGCAGATTATGACCTGAAGGAGAAGTTCAAGTCAGTTCTGGAGTTTTCAGGATGTTTGCCAGCAGTGGCATTTCCACACCTAAAATACTTTTGTCACTATTTGGGTCCACATACATTTGTGAGCAAGGGTTTTCTTGTATGAAAATAACTCAAGTCAAGGAACAGATTAATGTTGACTTACTGCAAATTAAAAATGCAGTCATGCGAATCACAACAGTAGACTGGTTCCACAGTTCAATAACATTATCCCAAAATTCAGTGAACAGTTACATACTTTTCATTACTTATAATTATACTCTGTGATCAGGTTGTATGGGTCGATTAATTTTCGTCTTCATAATTTGTATGGATAAGTAATAATAAACTTTTGTTGAAATAATTATGAATAGTAAAAGTTTTATTTCTGGGACTATAGCAACTATTTAAACTCAAATTTCAAAAGTAATGTGTGTGTAATAGAGTATGAATGTGAAATATAATGACAAATACATGGTTACCGTTATTAGATTTTCATATATTGTAAATTGTACTTGAAGTAGAAAAAATTATATGTGGCCCATTTATTAGCAATCAAGTTTTCAATGTGGCCCTCCTTAGACAAAGTTTGCTCACCCCTGACAGTATGTAATCACATTCTGTTCATTAGTCATCTTGTATTTTGTTACTATAAAATGAGCATAGAAGGCGTGTGTTACTGCTTGCTCCTCTTTTCACAGGGATGCCTGCTATAATTTGCTTTTTGTTGCACAGTAAGGCGATCTCTAATTCGTGAACAAGGTTCATATAATATAAGACCGCCTAGAAATGCTGGAATATATGCATAATCTAAATAATATAAATGCGTTTATAGCCGTAGAAATCCAGGAACATTGTAGAAGATATAGAGTGGCTATCTTCGTGATGCTTGATCTCCTTGTGTACAGGCGGCTCATTTGGTCCCAGAACGTCCACTCCACACTTACAAAAATTATAACATTGCAGTTTCTGGAAGTTTTTTTTTTTGTTTCACCTAATTTTAATATGTTTGTGCAAGGTAATCAGTATGCAGATACAGGCTGCTGGAGCCGAGGAGCCGGGAGCCGCTACTTTTTGCTGGAGCCGGAGCTGAAAAAATCTGGCAGCTCCACAGCTCCCAAATGTTTTTTTTTTTAAAGCAGAATTTTTTTTTGTTTTTCTTTAAAATTCCAAATTTGTGTTTGATTGTTTGCCTCACACAATACTGAAATGTTGTCATGTTTTATTTTGTTATATATAAAGTTAAAACAGTTTTATTTCATAGAATAATTGTATCAATCATTTAAAAATAAATTTTTACTTATACGATTAAATAGAACGCGTCATTTTGTATATTATTTGACCGCAAATTTGTAATAGACAAAAAACAAAATGGTCGCTTTCTCTATTTAACAATTATATTATAAACAGAATAGCTGAAATAGAGTAGATAAATTTATAAGGCTGTGGCTGGCAATGGACCTGGGTCCCAATAAAATCCGATTGTTATTCGGACCCGTGGCAAATATGCACTAAGCTTAGCTATATTTAAATTTCATTAGCCGGAACCCCAAAATAATAATAATAGAGTCCGCTTAGTGGAACCCTAGACACTGAGTAAAGATTAAATCATACAATTCAAAACAATTATAAAAAAAAAACCATTAATAAAGTTTATTGGTACCCGGGTCCAAATAGTTATTTCTAATTTATAAATAATAAATATAAATACTGAAGTCTTTAAAATATTTTAAATAATGTAACATTTTACTATTTGCTAATTTGATCATTGAAATAACTTTTTATTGGTTATTAAAATGTTGACTAGTGAAACCTCGGTTGAAAATAATGATTCTGGATGCACTGAAATAGTTTTTTTTTAGTAAAACCAACATGCGACATTTTTAAGTTCCTGACTATAAAGTGGTGAATGCAGCAAAATTTGCATAACTTTTTATCAGCGGCATATTTGCGTGGCGAAGTTAAAAAAATTTTTGTCTCGTGTGATACTATCTTAATAGGAGCCGGAGCCGTCAAATTTGTGGGAGCCGGAGCCGGGAAAAATTTGGCTGTCTAATAAGCTCTGTGCAGATAAACTGTTTTGGCTTTCAACGGTAAATGGTTAGGTTTTTTTTTTACCATTGACGATTACTTTTGAAATAGAAAAACATTCTGGGAGCTCAGCCCCAGATGGGTGAAATATCTACAGGAGGGGCCAGGCATTCTACAGCAGGGCCAGGCATTCTACAGCAGGGGCCAGGTAATACATTTTACTAAGTAGAACAAATAAGCAGGGGGGCGTTGTCTGGAGTTGTGTCTTTACAAATTCACTGGCAACTCTCTTTGATTCTGCCTCTTATCTGCACCAACGAGGGATGAGCTTTTGGCAACAATATGACGTCAATCGAAAGCGTTACAAGATATTAATCGGGTATGGCGGTCATTATGACCGAGTAATTTTAACATAATGTTATAAAGATATGTAAAGTCATCCAAAATTTCAATAGTCTGGGGTACTAGCCGTTTAGAAGTAATCTAATCCGTTAAAGTAGCGTTGCCATGGTCAAAATGACCGCTGCCGTCTGTTCTAGTGTTAAAAAATATTTAGAAATTATGTTTAATAAAATATAAAAATTTCTATAAAAGTCTCACCAATTTGCATAAGTTATCGCTAATTATGTAATCTATAATAATTATGTGTATTAACTAAAAACAAATATGTTTTGTATAAATGAGTGTGGCATTCATAAATGAATTTAAAATAATTGGTGTTATCTCTATTTTATTTTATTTTACACTTTGCAGGCATAAATATATTTTTAGAATTTTCAGATATTACTTCCTTTTTTTCAGTTGTTAAATCACCTAGGAAGGCACCGGTGCAATTCACCAGCACAGAAAGAGAAAATTGAAAATCTTGAGAGAATTCGTATCAGCTTACAGACACATGTAGGTAGGTATTGCAGATTTTAAAAGTCAACTTTTGTATTATCATGAAATTTGAAATGAAAACTATATATGTTCCGCATAAAATAGACTAAGCATTGTAAAAATAGGAATACATTCTAAATAAAAAAAATAGCGTAACTTGAAGTAAAAAAGTGGAAATAATACAGAAAGTGAACAAAAAAAGTTTGCAGACAATGAAAGAAAATTTTTTTTTTTCAATAAATTACTTCAGCATTTTGCAAGACTAATATTACATTAAACTTTTTTTTTGCATTTTATGATAGCTTTTTTAGAATTAGATCCTTGCTTGGACCTTTTCTGTTTTTACATACAACTTATCTCTTGAATATGGTTCTAATAGTGGATTAGCCTTTATTAATTTTTTTTCCAATTGCATTTGATCTTCATTTAAATTCTCATTGCCAGGGATATTTACTGTCTTCTATGCTTTTTGTAACTTAATTTAGACATAAAAAATGTACAATTAATCTCTATAATAGGATTAAATTGGAGAATAATTGTTGTTGAATGTTTTCAATGTGAGACTTTTTTGCAGTAGTTTATGTCAAAAATACTATTAATTGTACTATATGTATGTTTATATTAGTGAAAAGATTTTCATAATAGTTAAAAGAAGTTATTCTGAAAAGTCAAGCTATATTCTGTTGACTACATGTACTTGATAGAAAAAAGCCAGTCTTTACATGCTTTATAAAAAGAGAATTGAAATGCATAACTTCAATTTTGCATTAAAAAAACATCATAAAAAAGACTTGACAGTATATGGCTTGAAACTTTCCATAAATTGTTCGTAACACATAATGTATATGTCATGGAATCAAATAAGATAACTTGCAAATTATTTTCTCAGGCAATAGTTTCTCCTTTACTGATTTTTTTTCAGTAATACAGTGTAATTTTGCTTAACTATATAAAATAATTATTTTTTTTATTTTCAAATAACATTTATGAACTGTTTGCTGATGTTATTTATATTTATTCTCTTTATTACATATGATATTTTAAAAATTTCCATTTTTGTAAAATGTATGTAAACTACAAGGACCTTTTTCATTCTACTAAGTACTCCAGAGCACATCAATAATTTTAGTACAGTCTCTATCAAACATGAAACTTTTTGATGTTTCTTGAAACAAAATGCATTCCCATATTATGTAGCTGGGAGTGCATTGTCTGGTCTATGAGACATATACCATGATCTAAAGGAGGTAGATAATAGTGTCTCTAGGCCAGGAAAAAAACAACCTATTGCGACAGTGACAGTACCATGGTTGTACCTTGGTCGATAAGGTTCAACCAAGACCCTGATACAGCTATATAATATGGTGTTCATGGATGTGGTCGGCACACAACACTGTCACTCAAGCACACACTCACAGCTTTCCATTTCTGGCACAGGGTTAGGCACATTACAGCCTTTCCCATTGGGCCACTCAGCTGTACACACCCTGCTAGTCTGGCCACTCTGGGCAAGTGCTCAAACCCTTTTTTCTGCTATGCCTCCAGAAAGGCGGGTTAACTGAAGGCTACATTTGCTGACATGGTGAACATGCATCATGTGCCACCAATAAATCTGGTATGGCAGGCGTTGTAACCCAGGCTAACTTTGAATTTTCATAAAAAAGACTTCACAGTTTAAGATTTCCTAAAAATTCTTTGCAAATATTTTTGACACCTAAACTGGGAAGCTGAATTCATAAATATACTAAAAGATGATAACTTCCAAAACTTTTTATTTTGGAAGAAATGTTTTACTTTCCAGAGTGTTTTTTTTTTTTTAAATTTATATTAAACAATTGATGATGATTGTTGAAACAAAATAAGACATAAATGTTGTAAAGAGAATAAAAGTTCTCTGAACATATTGACTTTATTTGAAGGTGAGAAGGTTAGAATAAAACATTTAAGTACAATCTTATGTCTGTTCGTTACTTTTTTAAGACATATGATTTATACAGAAAACTTGGATAAAGAATTTTTTTTCCTTCAGAAAATACCCTGCAGTGCTCTATTTGTATGGATGATTTTGAACTTGATATAGAAGTGCGAAAGCTTCCCTGTGATCATCTTTATCACCCAGAATGTATCATTAAATGGTTAGAACTGGTAAGTTGAACTTTAAATGGTAAAGTACAGAATTTTTTTTTACTTCTTTAACATTTAGTGAGGTTTTTATCATTGTCAATAAGGCTATGTGCAATAAAGTGTTGCTACAATGACATTGACATTTATTTGTTATACTGGAAATTTGTTACACTAAAATTGGAGGGGGGTGAGGACTTCATTTTTTTTCTCTCTTCTTGTGTAATTTGTCAATAGTTAGTATGAATGCAAAGACATTTGAGGAATTTCACTAAAACTGTCCAAAATAATCTTTGTTAATGCTTTAGTTATTTCTATTTTTTTTTTTAAATTTCTACAAAATTTGTATAAATAGAAATAAACAAGTAAGTTAATGATATTTAAATTGTACACAT
Source organism: Bulinus truncatus (assembly GCA_021962125.1). NCBI lineage: Eukaryota > Metazoa > Mollusca > Gastropoda > Planorbidae > Bulinus > Bulinus truncatus. The sequence continues at coordinate 4,776,455 of JAGDYQ010000058.1, read as the reverse complement.
AAATTATGCCCCTTGCATTAGAATTTTATATGTACATCAAAAATAATGTCAGAATTATTAAAAAATATAAATATTTTAAATATTTATGTAATTAAAAAAGACAATCTCATCTATATTTAATATCCGGGGATATATTCTTCAGTATTTCTGATTACAAATTTTAATAAAGATCATGATTTGCAAACACAAACAAAATGATCACCATTTTTCAAACTATACTAAAGGACAATACGATGACAGTTAACTGAAGTTATAATAGTATATTTATATAGTAATGACATCTGAAATTTGAAAGCTTAGTTTAGTTTTTGAGAAGTATTTTTTGTACCTGGTTTATAGATTTTTTATCCTTGGTGCAGAAGATGATTCCCCCCCCCCCCCCAATTCACCTGTTTCTCTCCTGTCTGCTCTTTAGGCTATGTTGCTCAAAGTCATTCCCACATTTGCATAAATTTTCTCCTTGCTGAACTTAACTTGACCTGGTCTAGTGATTTTTTTTCACTCTATGTACATTCTAAAAATAACATAATTGGTTGATTATAAACTCCTAGCCAGACATTAGTTATTTTGCGCATTGGAATCTCCCCTTAACCCAGCTCAAGCCGACTTTAAAACTTTGACTTTCAAAAAAAATTGAATAAAATGGCTTATTTTTTTCAATGATGAAAGAAAGTAAGATTGGGTAGAGTGATTTTTTAAAACATATTATAAAGGGGAAATGCTGGAAAAAATTCACATTGCTGAACAATCCTTTACATTTTAACTGTCTAAATAGGCAATAAAGATATCTATTTAGTCTTAATGTGTCAAATTTAAATAAGCTATGTATGCTATTGTTGTAACCTGCCTTGTGTATTGGTGGAAAACCCAGATAGTGAAAATCTTAGGATACAGTTGACCGACAAAAAATTAAGAAACAGTTGATCGATGGTGACATGATGTTTTTAGTGTGTTTTTGCTGCTTTGGTGAAGCAGAAGGGAGGCAGAACATAAGGTCAGTGGTAGGGTTTATACAAAAACTGACTTTTAAAAATAATGGTATCAAAGGTCAATTTCTCAAAAAAACAGACAAAAACCGGTTTTCAGTTTTACTAAAAAAAAGTGAAATAACAGATATAAAGAGCGTTAAATCAATAATTATTGCAATTTTGGTCATATTCAATTAACATGTATGATAAAAAATACAGTAACATGTCATTATGGCATCCAATTTTTACGTAAAACAATAAATACAAGAAAAAAATTATCAATACGACAATAAAAATACTACTTATGGGTACATATATATTCATTTAAATTGCATTATGGCTGTTGAGGACCCTTTTGAGGGTATCCTTGGCTTGTTATCTAGGTGTATGAGTGCTGACTAAATAGGGCCTTGTATTTCTATTTGTATCTCAGCCACAGAGCTTCACCAGCAATTAAACGTACACTACGGGAAGGTATTCAATTGACAAGTCTTGTGTAACAACAAAAATATATACTTTATTTATATATAGGCACCAGTCCTTAACAGGGTCTGGTGGCTTGTAAAAATACTGCAAAGATAATCCAAAATGCAGCAAAAATAATCCAATATAAATGAATAAAGTGAAGGACGTTCTCTCTCTCTTTTATCGACCACTCAGAGCCACATAAGTCGACTATTCACTAAGAGGAACCTCAGTTGAATGCCAAAAACTATTTTCCGTTTCTCTCACACTCTTGCATACGTGACCCCCGACCAATCATTCATCCACGCCCCTTTCCCTGTCAATCAGGGGCCGCTAATTCCCCGCCCTAATGGAGGGGGGGAGGGTGAAGGTACGTCATAAAGACAAAAGTAGCTGGACATCTATCCTTTGTCTGCATCCGAACAGTGGCCGAGTGGTCAGAGAGAATCCCGAGGTGAATGTGACATCTCTCTGTCAAATTCCTCAGCTCTTGCTCGATTCGTCGGCATGTAGGCTCTTCATCTCAGTTTTGCTGGCCACCTGTGGTATGATGTAATAGCGGGGGTGGGGGTAGAAAGGAGGGGGAGAAATGGAACATATGCTATTATATATGTATCTTATGTATTCTATAATATCAGGGGGTGGTCGTGCGAGTCAAGGGTTGGAATAAAGTGGGAATGTTTTCGCCAAATTACTCATAACCCGTGACAATGGCTAAACATTTTCTGTCATGACCTTTAAACTGTTCAACTTTATTAGGCAGTCACAAATAAGACTTAATTCTTTCCTGTGTTTCATTTATATTATATTGTTAATATATTTGGCTGTCAAAGACACGAGTTTTGGTTTGCTGCTCACAGACACCTTCTAAAATTTGGCCATTGTGGTGTAGACCTCAGTATAGCGCTTATTTTTATATAGGTCCTTTTTTTACTCATGGAATCCACTTTCTGTCTTCTCTCTCTCTCATCCTCTAAGTTTCTAACGTTATCTATATATGTGACACAGTATACAAACACCTCTGCAACTCTATGGACCCACCCAGAGCGCCCATTTCAAAACGTGTCTTTGTGATTTTTCAGAATGTTGTAACTGATGTTTAACAGTTTATAGTAAATAGTAGTATATGGACTACAACTAGGGATTGTCGGTTTTTAAAAACCGGCGGCGAAAAACCGGCTTTTTGATGACTCGAAGCATTCAACATCCGGTTTTTGTGGCCTTTAAAAGCCGGTTTTAGCCGAGAACTAAACAATTAGCAAAAAATGTTGATAAATTCCACGAAATTACAGAGAATCTGGGAAACTTTGACTTCCCAATGAACTCCCTCGTCAGTCCGACACGTGTACATTTTCATTGTTAGAAAGTAATTGTTAAGCGATACAAGTAGGGTTTATAAAAAAAGACATTAGGTTTGGTTTGACGCTTACAGACCACTTATGAAATCAGCCGTTTCTACTCATGGTATTCACTTTCTGTCTTTCCCCCACTCTCTCTCATCCTGTGTCTAAGTTTCTAACGTTATCTATATATGTGACACAGGACACAAACACCTCTGCACCTCTATAGACCCACATTGAGTGAATTTAGAGTGTAACAATGGAGGAATGTTTTGAAATGGGCACTGGATATGTGGGTCCATAGAGGTGAAGAGGTGTTTGTGTACTGTGTCACACATTTAGATAACGTTAGAAACATAGACAGAGGATGAGAGAGAAAGAGAGAGAATTAATCAAATGAGTAAAAAAAGAACTGTAAAATCTATAGACTATATATAAATAAGCGCTATACTGAGGTCTACATCACAATGGCTAATTTCAGAACTTGTCTTTGAGCGGCAAACCAAACCTCTTGTTTTTGACATCCACATATATTTATAGTATATAAATGAAACACGGGAAAGAATTAAGTCTTATTCGTGACTGCCAAATAAAGTTGAACAATTCAAAGGTCATGATAGAAATATGCGATTTAAATGAAAATATTTGTACCCAGTAGTAGTATTTCTTTTTGTCATATTGATAATTTTTTTTCTTGTATTTACCATGTATTGTTTTATTTAAAAATTGGTTCACATACTTAAATTATACTTTATTCTTTATCACGTATGTTAATAATATACGACGTAAGAAAATTGAAAATAATTATTGATAGAACGGTTAAAATATGCGTTATTTCACTTATTATCTGGTAAAACCGAAAACCGATTTTCGCCGGTTTTTTGAGAAATTGACCTTCGACAACTGGTTTTTTTAAAAGTCGGTTTTTGTATAAACCCTAACTACAACCCAGAAAGAATTGCCATTCTAACCTAAACATTCCTTACATCAGACCTGTGAAACTCAACTACCCTGAGGGTGGCATGGTTCGCACAAGGCAAATTGTCATTCAACAAAAGTATTGCAGAATAATTCACTTATTTAAACTTGTAAACCTACAGTATAAATACAAATGTTTAGCCAAGTTCCCATATTAAAAGTAATGAGATAGATAAAGAAAAAAAAATTTTTTATTTTAGACATTAAGCCAAATTTGTAACAACTGATAAAAATTGTCGCTAAACTAATTACAACATACAATGTTTTATTTTGTTAAATCCATGTGAGTAAACCTATATTTACAAGCTAGTTAGCTAAATGTACTTTGGAATCTGAAAAAAAAGAAAAGAAATTGTAGCCATTATCCTTTGTGAACGCAAAGGACCACATTCTACCAAAGGGCCACCAGTTTGACATGCTTACATGGTTTACTGCTATTAACCAAATGGTAAACATATATAGTGCATCAATAACACAGAGTGAAGTAAAAATATATTGACTACAAATTAGAAAGGTCTTAAGACCTGTAGTTCCTTCATAAGAGACATCTTAGTAAACATATATTACTTACAGTATTTCAGCGATTTATTTTCTTCATATACCTGTACTGTCATGACTTAAGTCTCTTTACTTTTTACCTCCCATTACTTAAAAAGGCACATTACTGATCAACCAAATATATTTTATAGGCTAATAAAGCAAAGAAACCATTATAGACAAATTTAGTGATGCGATGTTTATGAAGATTTTGACATTTCCAATTTGCTTTTCAGCGTCAGCTTAGCTGATAATAATATAAACTCTTTTCTTCCTATCGACTTTTGTACAAGCATATGGGTTTCAAGAGCATGCTCTAAATTATTATTAGTATTAACTCAGGAAGAAAAATGCTACATTATTTAGTGGCCTTTACATTTGCATATCAAAGTTTATCATCTGTTACATCAACCTCCTGCTGAAAATGCCTTCAATTATTTTCAGTGTAATTAAAAGAAAATCTTGTAACCGTACTATTATAAAATTACATTAACACCTGATTTTTACAACTTTTTTTCTTAACTTCACTTCTTTTCTGTCCACTTCACTTCTTGTATGTCCGCAGAATTTTGCAATCCAATTTTAGACCACTTTCCGATAAGCTATAGCTCTGATACTTTCAATATAACTCAGAACTCGATGACAATGCATTATTCTTACTATTTCATTATGATTTGATGAGTTTCTTAATAAATAAAATTAAATATGTATGGCCAATAGGTCACAGCCTTGTGTAAATCAAGGGAAATTACTGATGCTAAATATAGTACACAGTAATGGAATTTGGCACCAATTTTAGACCACTTTCCGAAAAACTATAGCTCTGATACTTTCAATATAGCTCAAAACCCGATGACAAAGCAATACAGTGGGTATTCGGTTAACGAACTGTTCGGACAACGAACAAATCGGACAACGAACACTTTCAGGAAAGATTTTTGTGTTCGGGCAACAAACAAAATTCGGATAACGAACTAAAATTAATTATAACGAAAACGTCTCGGCTCTCGGAACACCCGACATCAGTCCTCAATTGGTCCTGAAAATTGGACACGTCATCATTCATACTATGTAGCATTTAGGCATTACCATACGACGCGTAGGGTATTGTGCGACGACACTTTGTCAATTGTGTACCATACATATGTAGTTGGTTTATGTCCTTGTGGTTTTTGTATGTGCTTCTCTAAACTCCTTATAAAAAAACCCTGAAAATTTGACAATATTATGGGACCTGAAAAGAGTGGAGTGTCAAGAACTGTGCTCACTATAAAAACCAAACAAGAGATTATAACTATAGTAGAGAGTGGACAAATAACGACTGATGTTACCAGGCAGTACGGCTTGAGCAGGTTCACAGTAGGCACAATCCTAGCTAAAAAAGATATCATCAAGAAGACTCAAGCTGCTAAAGGAGTAACAAAAACTACATTTGAGAAGCAAAAAAAGTGTCATCCATGATAAACTCGAGAGTTTGCTTTTAGTTTGGATAAATGAACGGGAGGTGAAAAGAGATGTAACTAGAATGGCCATCATTCAAGAGAAAAGACTGGAGAAATTTTTGAGAAATTGAAAAAACGATTCTGAACAGGCGTCCCTCCGAAAAATCTAGAATTCAAGGCTACCACTGGCTGGTTTACAAAATTTAAAAGGAGATCTGGCATTAAACAAGCTGATGTCAATAGGGTTGCTGATCTCCACAATTACATTGCTATCGATCATTTCCTGAAAGTCCTGAAGGAGAGAGAAAAACAACCGACATTGGACATGTTCTTTAACGCCCAAATAAAAGAAAAAGAACTGATTAATAAGCAAGACTGTGTATGTATCATATTTGTAATAAATATACTTACTAAGAAATTATTCTTGTACATGACAATTATTTTTTAAATTTAATTTTTAGGATCTCCAGAACAAATTAATCGAATTTCCATTAACATATATGCTAAATCGATGATCGGTTAACGAACGATTCGGATAGCGAACATAATTGTGGAACGAATTAAGTTCGTTAACCGAATACCCACTGTATTCTAACTATTTCATTATGATTTGATGAGTTTCTTAAGTATTTTTCGAAAATAAAATTATTGTTGCTGGAGTAGTGAAGAAAGAATGTGTGACGTCAGAGCTCTCCTGTAAGTTCTTGTGATTAGACAACTTCCAGAACAGTCAAAATTGATTTTAAAAGCGAACACAGCGCAATAAAAACAAATGTGTTGAAAAATTATTTAAAGTGAAAGAATTCAAAATTTATATTCTTTGTTTATAAACATGATACTCGAATAAGTTTCACTACTTTCTTTGATTTTACAATGTGCGGTTGTGTAGGTTACGCGCACAGTTGTGTATGTTTGCGTTTTGAGGTCAAGTGAGAGGTCACGAGGTCAAGAGTCTGAAAAGAGATCGAGACGCAACATTTCAAATTTTCACCAATCAAAAACTAAAAAGTAGAAAATAAAAATTACATTATAAAAAAATATTTTATAAAAAACGTTTTTCTTGCGTACTAATAAGCAGAAAATAATTTCTGAATAAAGTGGTAAGTTGGTAATAGTAATAGACTTTACACGAAATTTTTAAAATAGTATAATAAGCAGTGAAGAGCAACTAGTTAACTAATTAATTGGTTGCACTCAAAAATCCAAATTGTTGGTCGCTGCTGTCTGTTCCTGGGAGAATCCATCAAAGGGAGACGAGAACACATAAAGCAAAACTGAGAAAGAAGAAACAAGTTTATGGCTAAAGAAATTAAATTTTCCACATTTATCAATTCAGATTGTACATGCCAAACTGGATCAAGTGCTAAAGACGTACGATAAATGTGTAAAATAAAGAAAATAAGATCCATTGAATGAAGTTTTTGACATCACAAAAAAAGATTGTGAATAGCTCTGCAGTGAGGGCGAAAGACTGTATTACATGTATCTTCATATTGAAAGTAAAGGACAGGTCGGGTATACAACTTGGAAAGCTGCTAGTTCAAAAACTAGCCTACTTCAATAACAGTAACGGCAACAGCAACGTCAACTTCCGAATCCGAGTATGAAGATTCAGAAGAAAAGTCCACAAGTACCAGCAAGAACTACAGCAAAACCAAAACTGCAACCAAATTACATCTTCAAAGTTATCAACCAGCAAAGCAGCAACAATTTGTCAACAGTTATATCAAGATTGGATCGACATTCAGACACCTTCACAGTCTGGTATATTCAGATCAACCATTAAAGAAGCTGTTAAACTTAAAAAGAAATGATGAAAACACTACATTTAGAGAGCTGGTCACTGCACTTTGATGGTAAACATATTAGTCACCAAGAATATCAAGTGTAAGTGTTGAAGAATAAAGAAAGAGAAGTTACAAGCACCAGATCTACCAGAAGGAAAAGCAGATACTGTAGTTAACGGTATAAAAGCTATTCTCCATTGCGTAATAATGGATGAAGAACTTGCAGGAAACAACGTCGTCAAATATCGAATATCCGTTTACCCCGGAACTGGTCTAGAACTACGATCAGCTCAAGAAGAATTTCAAGAATGGTACAGAAACGATTACTGAAACAGCAGGATGGTGTGATAGTATGAAATTTCTATTTCATTTAACTCAGGTATTCCTCTTTTTTGAAGAATTTGGATTATTTCCTAAAGTGAAGTTTTAGAAAATACCGAAATTAAATAATGCAAGATCGAATTCCCAAGCAATACTAGCTCTTTTGGCATTTATTCTTCTACCAGATAGAAGAGACTGACTACTCGACATTTGTAGATTCATCTCTTACAGATGGGCGGACCATTGGTTTACTGACCAAATGTACAATGCTGATGATTATCGGAAGCTATGTAGCAGCTTGCACGTCACACGAAAAAGCGTTAAACTCAGTGAAAAAGTTTTGGAATGAGGAACCATCTGGACTGGAAATCCCAGAACGAGCAATCATGTGTCTTAAAGATCTTTTTGACACCTGTAAAAAGAAAGAGAACCTACAGCTTAGATTTATTTGGTCTAACAAAGCATAAGAATTGTATATTACGCTTCAATTAAGCTGAATGCTATACAACTATTATTTGATATATACAGTACCTTTTCGTACTTGTAGAATTGTTATTTAAGTTTGTAATTTTAGATTTATTTGTAATTTGGAGTGTTATGATGTACCAAACATAATAACTCCCTGGTCATGCAAGAAAACCCTGTCTTCTTAATTCAGCCTTGTCTAGACACGGATTACAGGTGTTATGTATATGAAATTATTAGTGCAGATGTGATCAGCAAGATGCTGTATATCAAAATGTGATACAAAATTATGCATAAAAAAGATGATATGTTATTTTGATCTAATTATAACCGGGTTCATTTTTATACTTTTTTTTTTTTACCTTCAACAATACACTATAGTATCTCCACAAATACACTACAGTATATAATGTTAACTAGTGAATGAAACTTTTCTCTTTTTACATCGACCGGGAAGGGAGCAGGAGGTTTGTTTGTCGAAGGGCTATAAAACAAAAACATCTTCATTTTATATTACAAGTGGTGCTTTAGTCAACAAACCTGGGGGTGAGGGTGTGTGCGAATTACGACAGGTTGGGGATGGTAGATCTACTTAAAAAGAGAACGGACCTTAACTTCAAATTGTTGAGTGAAATTCTGCTATTTATCGATTTGAAGAACTTTCAGCATTTTGGTAAAATTAATGCATTTAGGTGTTGCGTTAAAAATGTTAATCGCTACTTTTTTTAACGCGTTAATCGCAAATTAACACAATTTAATCAGCAGCCCTAATATATATATATATATTTAATATGATTAATTACAGACTTTTGTTTAATAACAGAATGAAGAAGTCATATGTTAAATTCTGAAAATTATTTGGGTATTTCTATCACATATTAGCTTAATAATTTTCTTCTTATACTTTTAAACAGTATATCTATTTACGTTTTTTTCAGCATGGTACATGCCCTGTTTGTAGAAAAGATTTAAATGGTTTTGATACATCTAGAAATGAGGAATCTGTGGATAGCCAAATCTATTCTTCAACATTGGATGGTGCATCATCTTCTTCAGCTTCTTCCGATAGATCTTCAACCTCCTCATTTTTATAAGAAACAATGCAGAGAATAATCTCAGTGTTACAAATGATAAAAAGGCTTTCTTTAGTTTATTCCTTTCAAAATAATGCTTCAGAATTTTTTTTATTATTTCTAGAAATTTACTGAAACTTCTAAAGTTTTTAAAACAGAAGATACCATTTCAGAGAAATTATCAATATTGGTAGTGACTTTTTTTTTAAAATCCATTTATTAATAGATACTATGGTATCTTTTAGATCAGTAAAATTTACAGGTCAATTTTTGTGTAGAACATTAAGTTCCATACTTTGAACAATGTAAGGAAAAGTTATTTCTTCATGATTTGTTAGTTAATTTGATTGTAAAAAAAAAAAATGTATTACAGAAACTCCATTTTTTCTGTTTTTGATTCATTAGAGAACAAGTTTACACAAAACTAAATGAGTTGAGAATCTTAAATTCTAATTGAAATGTTTTGTATTAAAACTCCATATTTTCTATGCTGCTGTCTTATATATATATGTGTGTGTGTATATTTATAAATATATATTGTCTTAATTGCCAAAGTTACATTATTTTTCCATAAGGTAATAATAAAGAACTTTTAAGCTAGTAATTTTTTTTTTATCTTAAAGATCTTCAGTAGAAATGCACAGATTTATCAGGTTTGAAATTTCTGCTAGCTTTTTTTCCCCTGTTGGTTGAAGATCATACAGTAAGACGCCGCTTAATGCGGGGTATGGATGAAATATGAAACAGCATAAAACGAGACTATCTAGATGGGCAGAAAATTGGTCAGGTATTTAACCATAAAATGTATTAATTTTGTTTATTTTGTTTTGTATAACAATAAAACAAATATAGAAACATAATAAACAAATATCCATATAAAAATACATTTAATTCTTAGTCAGTATGTTTACATTTCAGATCATTCAGTCTCTTCTGTATTTCCAATTTTCTGCCTTTTTATCCAGAAGGTATCTAATGTAATTTGCGTTTTCCTTTTGCTCTCTGTAAGAAGTTGTTGGTTAGTGGATAAAGCATCCAAAATACCCCATCTTACCTTCGAACTTCTGTCAAAATTTGGGTAATTTTCAATAAATTGTTCCATAATATCTGTTATAGTGGTCAAACTGGTTTTTAGAACCGTCTACTTCAGAATCACTACAATCAATATTTTTGTATTCTTCTTGGTCCACTTATTACTCCAGCTCATTATTAGAAAGACATGCTGCTGTTTCTTGCGCTATTTCTTCAATATATTCCTCATCATAATATTTGTCACTTTTTCAATTTATACAGTACTTACAATAACGTCAACAAATGTTTTAAACGATAAAAATAAGTTCATATTACACCACAGGAAAGAAACTGCTTCGGATATGGGGAAGCCTACCGCTGCGCGTGCCATTTCGGGGAATCTCACAATTCAAATAAAAAAGCGTTAAACCGAATCAGCGCTGAACAAAACATCGTTAAGCCGGGTCTTACTGTACCGATTTATAGTCTGAACATCATAAAAATACACATAAAAAGCTGTTAAAATCATAAGCTCTGAATAGAAAAAAAAATTTATGTTGTCTTTTTGAGAAATATCATTACAACAATGTCTTTGGTTAATCAGTATTGAAGAGTAAAAATTTTTACAATTTAGACTTCTTAAAGTAGAAATATTTATTAATTTAAAAGCTTTGGTTTACAAAGTGTTAAAATAAGAAGTATTTTTATAGGGATCTTTATTTAGATTTGAGAACATCTTTAATTCAAGTAAATTAATTTAAATTTGTTGATTATTTTTAATATAAAAAATATGAATATCTGTTGAGCTATTCAGTAGATAAGACGATCGAGCTCAAGATTAAAAAGTTAATCAAGATGCAAAACTTGCATGAATAACAAATAAATAAACTTGAAGACAGATAATGGTTTTATTGAGTCTGTTTATAATTTCGTATGCATGATTTAACATGTTGTTGCACATAAATGTTAAGAAGCATCACAATATAATATTGAATATTTAATTTCATTTGATAACTATACCAGCAAAATGAGTGGCTGATTTGATGTCATTAGTAGAGCTGTTGTTCGATTAGAAAAATTTTATCGAAATTAACGCATAATTAAAAATTTTATCGCAAATTAACGCATATTTAATCGAAGAAATACTGTATACTGAAATAGCTTGAGAAATGTTTTGCCGCTCTTGGTGGTACAAGTCATCAATTCTGTTGTTGATCGCAGATCTAGAAGCTAAAGTGTATGACTGATTTCCAGTGGCAACCCGAATAACATCCTTTCCTTCGTCGGTTACAATGTTTAGGCCGATTATTCCTGGCAACCCATTGGGCTAAAGTGTTGGTTATTCTGTTATATTTCGTTTGGTTTATTGGTTTTGCCTTTTTCTTATGTTCAAACTATGTAGTTTGGCGATCAGTCGCTTTGACTTAAATGCTTGATACAGTCGATGGAATGTCATGATTGATGAACGCGTGCTTGGATTGTAAATGATATATCAACGATGAATTGCTGCGATGGTATGTAAATTCTTTTCTAACTTATTAAGCAGCTAAGCTTGTCCGGGACGCTTCCGTCCGTGTGGGGAAGCCGTCCCAGAAATAAATATAACAATAGCATTTGATAAAGTAATCACGTGACCAGCGAGGTCACGAAAACACAGTTCAAAATGGGGCTTGCGTCGAATCGATTCGATATCTCTTTTTCAAAAATCTACAGTTTTAAATAGTTTCTGTTTTTTTTTATTATGAAATGTTAAAAGTCCTAAATATTAAATAATAATATATAATATTCAAATTATTTTAGTTTTTATTACAACAGATAGCATTTTAATCAGACTAGGTCAGGGGTGGGCAAACTACGGGCCGCATGCGGCACGCCAGAGTATATTATGCGGCCCGAAGGCATGTACATGTTGCGATCATATATCGATGTTTTTTCTTTGTTTAGAACTTTCGCTATATTTTTGGAAATTTTAATCTGACTATTTGATTCAAATCTAGAAAAATTAAATCGGTTTTATAGCTCCAGATAATTATTTGTAATTACTAGCCATTAATTGTTGACATCCCTTTTCGAAACTGTTTTTCTGCTCAAACGGGAGAGGCTTTTGTTTACAATTTAAATTTTGAAAGATTTTGTAAAAAATGTAATTTAAAAGCGAATAGATGTTGGTTTAGCCATGAGTGCTGCCAAAAAAATGAAAGATTGAGGATGAATGTCTTGTTTTTAAATACGAATGGACTGCTAAATACTGCTTAACCAGCGTTGGGAGCAAAGCTGTCTGCTTGGTGCGATATGAGTGTTTGAGCGTCTTTAAGGAGTACAACTTAAAAAAGACACAACCAAATAAAACATTTGGATTTCGGGCCCAATGTAACTGCAAGCATTATATGTCCAGATCAAAAAACATAATGTGACAGCATTTCTTTATCAAGAACTACAGTCAGCCGTGTAGAAAAGATAAGTGACAATTTGATTTACCAACTTCGAGATGCAAGCCAAGACTTTTTGTGGTACTCTCTTGCACTGGACAAAAGTAGCGGATACAGCACAGTTGTTGGTATTTATACGGGGAATAAAAAAATTCGTTTTCAGCATACTTAGTGTTGAGCTACTCAAAGACACAACCATAGCCCAGGATTTATTCAGTGCTGTTGAGACCTGTATTGAAAGAACTGGGTTGGTGTGGAATAAGATGGCAAGTGTAACTAACGATGGAATGCGTGCTTTATCTGGAAAAAACGCAGGTCTGGTGAAGTTTAATAAAATTAAAGAAGAATATCCTGACTGTACACTTTTACTGTGTCATCCATCATGAAAGTGCGTGTAAAACTGCATTGAATATCAAGCATGTTATTGACCCAGTTGTCATAAGCCTCATCAGAGCAGTGGCACTTAAGCACATGCATTTCCAGACACTGCTTAAAGCTTTGGAATCTGAACATTCTGATATTAACTATCGCTGGCTGAGTCTGGGCAAACTATTGAGGCAAGGGTGGAATCTCAAGGAAGAAATAGTTATGTACCTGGAGATGAAGGGTTTAGTTCGTGACTTTATTACTAACATTGTTAATGAAGAGTGGAAGTCAGAATTGATGTTTGCCATTGACATTATTAGAAAAGTTGAATGAACTGAGTGTCAAACTTCAGGGTAAGAGCTTGTTTGCACATGAAATGTATGTGCATGTTAAATCATTTCTGACAAAATTCTCCCTGGTCTCCAGGCAAGCAGGTGTAAACAGGTTTTGCCAATTCCATTTGCTGAAACAGAAAAAACCATTTCTTCTGAAATGGCTGACAAGTACAAGGCTCAGTTCTATGCCCTGGTTGCGGAATTTGAAAGGAGATTCCAAAACTTCAAGAACCTGGGAACCACTCTTCAATTAGGTACCACAAACTGATTTTTTAAAATTGTTTTACAGCTTTTTCAACATGAATATTGCAAGAACTCGTGAATCTAAGATGATGGACATCAAATTTATCACTATAGCTCAAATAGTTTAAGAGATAAATTTTTGAAAATGTGACTTTTTCATTTTTTCTCTACACCTTCAAAAGTGTCATTTTTGCCAAGCATTATCTGCAAAAGTATTTCCTGTACACCAAATCATTTACATTCAATACAAACACAAATATACATAGAACAAACTCAACTTTTTTCAAGGGTGTAAAATTATAATATTAAAATTTATAGCACTGAAAATGGGTTTTCATCATTTTATTTAGAAAAAAAGGGAGATAAATTTTCAAAATACGTGACATTTAAAAAAATCATAATAAATATTATAATCAACACACACAAGAACTAATTACATCAATCTGTAGGGTAACTTAAGCTCTATACATTTAAATAGTCACAAAATCTTAAGATTATTTATGATCAATATAATGTAGGTTAGAAAGAGGTGGGGTAAAAAAAAAACTAAAAAATTGGTCATTTTCAAAAATTCACAAAAAAAGAACTATTACGTATATATTCCACATTTATATATGAAAATGTAGGGTATACACAGCTCTTAACTATAAAATAGTCGTTAGACCAATTACTTTTATATATGTATATATATATATATATATATACAGAACAGGGATGGCTAAATCCATGTATGTAAAAAATCAATAAAAATACTTGTCATTAGGGTAAAATCCACTATTAAGTATTATTTGAAAAGTTATATTAGTAAAAGTAACATTAGATGCATACATTTCAATTATATTCTAATTATTTCATAAGTCAGGAAAGCAAACAAATAATTTACGCATTTTACCACTACAGGAGCTCACCTAAATAAGTGCAACTTTTGACATTTGAGTGCTCACCTAAATAAGTGCAACTTTCGAAATTTAAGTAATTTTACTTTTAAGTTAATGTAAGCATATACCATTTAAATGAGTTATTAATGTACCATTTAATTTATTAGCAGGACCGGATTTAGACGTCATTTAAGCTATTTGGGATATAGAAAAGTTCCCTTAGCCATACTGGGCCATCGAGGCAGATGAAGTTTAGTATTCATATGTTTCTATCAGGGCTGGGGAGTCGGTGTCGGTAGTTTGTGTCGGTGTCGGCATTTGTTCTTTGCCCGGTGTCGGCATTTGTATTTTGTCCGGAGTCGGTGTCGGCATTTGTACTTGTCCGGAGTCGGTTCGGTGTCGGCGCAAAACTCCCCCCCCCCCCCCGAAAAAAAAAATACTAGAACTTTAATTAAATAATCCAGAACAACGTCAGATAGTTCTTAGCCAATCTTTAATTTAAAGTTTTCTTAAGTTCTTCTTTTCTTTTTAAATAGATACTTGGTAAATATGTTTATCAACAAATGTATTATTTTCCAAAGCGAGATTCTCTGCATTAAAACAACTTGTCAACATTAACAGAAAGCAGATAGGAAGGCTACTGGCTATGTTCACTCTTTTAATCACTCATTCATTGTCTGTAGCCCTTGCCGTGGTTCTATTTCAGCATTATTCTGCATTCTCTGAATGACCACTTATAAACTTCCAAGCATCATTGCTCTAGTGTTGTTGGATATGTCTGTACTTTGCAGTGGCTTGCTGACTTAGGCAATCGTTAATAATAATCTTGACCAATATTTGAGCATAAGCCCACACATAAATGAGAACTTATCAAAAGTAGCTAATAGGCCGCGTCAAGTTTACTATAAAAATAACATCTCGCATACTGTGACATATCTTGAAGTAAACCATACACTTTTGTTACTTCAATTTAATCACTGCAGCTACTATTGATGACCATATCTAGTGTTTTTCGTGACTTTTCAATGTTACATGTACAACTGATAACTTTTTTTTCATCGTAATGGACATGCTGTAAAATTGCAGATCAGGGATATAAATTTATAACTACTGAAGAACCACAATAGGTTCTTAAATTTGATTGAAAGGATGGACCAAGAGCAGATCACTGGGGTGTTTATAATACTTTATGTGAGCTAACATAAATGTAAATGTTATCAATGTAAATGAAAAAGGGGAGTGTACTGCGGGTCAAATCAAAACGTAAATTGCCCTTGTCTGGTTTAGAAGCTGAACATTGTTTTCTAGATTACTATTTCGGAGACCCGTCTAGCTCGGCGCCCTGTGCATAATTATTTAAATAAACACATTTAGCTGCACAGTTGGGGTATTTTATTTTTTTACTTTTGTTATTTATTAATTACACTACAAATTAGGCTCATACAATGCATGCTAGTTGGAGGAAGTGGAGAAAAACCTTAAAGCCATAGGAGTGAGAGAGTGGAGAAAGAAGACCATGGGTCGGGAAAAGTGGAGAAGAGTAGTATGGCAGGCCAGGGCCCTAAATGGGTTGTAGAGCATAGAAGAAAAAAAATACAATTAGACGGGCATCTTTATATATATAGTATGAGATATATACAGGGGGAAAAATACACAATTATCTCCCTTTGCCGCCCCCCCCCCCCCCCCGTGTCGGTGTCGGCGGTTGATGGAATGTCGGTGTCAGCAAATAGTTTGGCCGACATCCCACCCCACCCCTGGTTTCTATAACCTCGACATATGACGGGATTGTGTGTTAGCACAACGCCCAGCCGCCTTTACTTCCCCAACTTAAGTCAGGTACACATTAAAAGCCGGGTGGACTTGTGGGACGACTTTGCACCAGATAACATATCGACAGTCGAGTATCTACACCACTCGGCCATCCGTCATTTGGGATATGGGACCCTTTATAATTTCAGAAATTAAATGTCAGTGCCAAATATCTAAACATGTATGACAATTACTCACTCGAACAATTTTTTAAGGGCCTCCTAAAAAAAAAGTGGGGGTCCAAAGTAGAGAGCTGCACGGGATTGGGATTCGCGGGAGTCCTCTAGTACTCCCACGGGATTGGAAATAAATTTATCGGGAGTCCCGTGGGTTTGGGTTTTGTTTGAGTGGGACTCTCCCGGATTTGAATATGATTGCTATTGAAATTTCTTTAAAAAGCGCCTGTAAAAAAGTCGCTAAAATATTTTAATTTATTTTTTTAAGGTGGTTATAGTTTATAATAAAAATGAACAAGTGATTCCTTATTTATAATCTTCGCTTTGACTCTGTTTTTAATTCGTTAATGCGCATGCGCAGTTTATTATATTTTGAAGTGATTTTCCATTCGTTAAATTTAAATGTAAATCTGAATGTTTTTTACTTCTCTAATTCTATTTTTAAATTTTCAAATAATGGATAATAAAGCAAATATTCAAAAGTTATTTTACGCAAAAAGCGAGCGTATTCAGTTTTACGTAAATAAAGGTGGTAAGAGCAATATTTGGGAAAGTTTCAATTGGTGTGGATGTGCCATTCGCGGTATGTACAAGATGCGATACCATTATAACTTGAAAGGCACGCGATGGTACGAATGGTCTGTGGACGTATCTCGAATTTTGTAAAAAACAGATCACCAGTTCCAAAAATTAAATCAATGACTTGCTTCATTCCAAGTCAAGAGAAGATTGTTAAACAGGTTCCAGTTCTGGTTAAAACAGAAATCACAAACACCTTGTTTCAATGTGCGCTAAAGACATCAGGCCCTTTTCATTTGTCGAAGGCTGTGGTTTCCTAAATTGGCTGCAAAGTTGATAAACATTGGCGCCAAATATGGGAATGTTCCTGTTAATGAGATTTTGCCTTGTGCCACAACTGTTTCAAGGCATTTGGATAATGTTGTGGAGAAAGAAAAAAATCTCCAGAAAGTGTTAATGGCCTCTTATTTTTACAAGAACTTAAACTGTAGAACTGTTTATTTTACTAATTATCTTAAATGTTTTTCATGTATGTTTTTCGAGAGGATTTCTACAAACAAATTTTTAAACCATTTTTTAAGAGTTATAATAGAATATTTTTTGACGGGAGCGGGTGGGGTTGGGAAAAATTTTCGCGGGAGCGGGTGGGATTGGGAAAAATTTTCGCGGGAGCGGGCGGGACCGGGGGGAAATTTCTTTTGGGAGCGGGTGGGACTGGTTTTAAAAACGCGTGAGTGGGTGGGACTGGGTGTGATTTTGACTCCCGTGCAGCTCTCTAGTCCAAAGCTATGGCTTGTGTAGATTATATATAAATCCTGCTCTGTTGATCAGCATCATTCCCTTCTGTTTTAATTTCATCTTTCAATGCCTCTCATAGTAATAAAGGTTTATTTCTGGAGCTTTTCAAAACACATCTGTTTTGTTTCAATTCATGCTTACTTAGAGATAATGTACTGTTTTCTTGATCATTTAGTGATTTTAACTTCTTCTTGATATAGTACTACTAATTCATCATTTTTTCCAATTATTGACCATACCATTAAAAGTTTTATTTGTTTTAAATGTGTTAGTATGTTTTCATCTATTTCTCTGTTATTATTTGTTTATCAAGAGTTTGAATGTCTGTTGTTTACTTAATATAATAAATAAAAAATGAATGAAACGTTCATTGGTTAATCTCTGTAGTTTTGAAAGAACAGACTCCTTCAGGAGACTGTGTATATTTCTCTTATTCACTCCAAAAGTTGCAAAGCTTAAAATATATAACTCACATTCAAAATTGGTCCACATAGGTTACATATTATACTGCTGATGTGGTATTTAAACACATACAAGTCTTTTCTATGTGTTACTTAACTTGATTACCAGTTCTTTTTTTTTTTTTTTTGGATTTGTGAGAACCATGTTTAATTAAAGCTAAAAGATGTTCAAACTTCAATATATTTATAATACTCAAACTGAACTATTATTAATAATAAGATCCTTAATAATAATACAAACGCATGAGTGGCTAAGAGATATTTTAATTAAAAAAAAAACAGGCATAACAGTTACATGAGTCCATGACTTGCCATTTTCCTCTTTCAAAACCAGTTGAAGAAGTAATGTATTTCTAGTGTAGTAGCCAAGGCAATAAAGTTATTCCCTCCAACTAGCACAGAAACTTTCTATAAAGTATTAAGTTGTTCACCGTCTGATAAAGATAATTATGACATTTAAAAATGGTTCTAACTAAGATAATAGTGAATGTAAGCATAGGCTAAAAACAACAGTTATATTACAACAATAATTGAAAAAATATCCATTCAAAAATAGTTATGTTAATTCGGTCAGCCTACAATCTACTAGGCCTTTATGTTTACATTGACAACCAATTACCGACCACGTGACCTGTTATAATTGTTTAAATTTGAGATAATAAAACTATCTAACAACTGTAAAAAATATATACTAGTCAATTTTGAATATGTAATCTCTTAGAAAATATTATTATCTCTCTAAAAAAATAGCCAGAAAAAAATAGAAGTGTCCGCAAACATGAGGGGTATCGTTCAATGTACAAAAGCATCAAAATGGCCTCGAGGTTAATCATATTAAAGTTATTATAACTACAACAATAAATATTTCCAAAGAAATATAAAGCTAAAAGAGTAAGGAACAAATAATGTAACTATTTATCTACAAGTTTTTATCGTTTTTACTAGGTGTTTATGTCCTAATAAAGTTCAATTCATTGCGACTGGTGTAGCGTTGCCAAATGATTGTCGGCCATTTTCACGGTCGTACAAGAATCGGTGAAAAATGTGTGTTATACGCTTTTTCTTAGCGTTCTGCGCTTCTGAGCCATGCTTACAAATTAAGTTTTATTATCGTATTTTAAAAGCAAAATGGACGGGCTTTCTAATGATACTAAAGAAAAACCTTCAAAATTAAAAAATCACATAATAATTTACTTTTTATTTAATTTTTTAATATTAAAAATATTGTTAAGTATAATTTAATTAAATGTCTAGTATGGTTGTAAAGGGCATTCATTTTCGCACACATTGATATATTTGACATTACTGTTGGACGAATGGCCCAGGAGCGCACGGAGATTGAAAATAGGATAGTCAAATTAGATCGCGCGTCAGCCGGTAAAAAGTGACTTCGGTGATGGTTTACATTTAAAAGATTCAACCTTTTGTTTTGAATCAACGTAATTAAAAATAGAGCTTACAAAATACTTTAAAATGGTATAATTGTTTTTGAGATTTTTTCAGTTTTCCATAGAGAAATCATTAAGTTAAAACTATCCAAATATTGATTTAAGTGACTCAAAACCACGATTTTGAGCCAGTTTGTGGTACCTACTTCAATATCCCCAGTTCGCCATTTATTGCAGAAGCTGATTCAGCCCCTGAGGATATACAGTTAGAGCTGTTTGACCTACTAGTAAGTTATGACCTGAATGAGAAATTCAATTCAGTTTCTCTTCTGGAGTTTTATGGATGTTTGCCAGCAGCGGCATTTCCACACCTAAAAAACTTCGCTGCCAAGCTTTTGTTACTATTTGGGTTCACATACATTTGTGAGCAAACGTTTTCTTGTATGAAAATAAACAAGTCTAAGAACATATCGATGTTGACTGACTGCAATTTAAATGCAGTCATGCGAATCACAAACAGTAAACAGGTTCCACAGTTCAAGAACATTATCCGAAATTGTGAACAGGTACATACTTCTCATTAATTATATTTGCACTCTGTGGTTGAAATAATTATGAATAGTAAAGTCTTATTACCAAATTAGCACTGATTTGATTTAGTTCGTATTTTAAAATGTAATGTGCTTGTGTAATAGAGTGTGAATGTGAAATAAAAGGACAAGTACATGGTTATTATCCTTAATTCATATCAGTGGCGTAGCTAGAGTAAACGTCACCCGGGGCGGTCTGTTCAAATGTCACCCCAGTGACCCCACACGACCCTTTGCTGAATGGTTAGGTATAGCTAAACTTTCATATATACTCTACCTCTAGGCTCTACTTTACTGACCAGTACGTTACTGCTTACATGTATGATCCAAGACAAAATCCAAATCCAATATCACAAAACAAATAGTTCAAATCCAAACATTTTTTAAAACGCAACATTTCACTTTCAGAACATCTAAATACAAACTGCAGAACTCGGAATGCACAGCCCAAAAGAATGTCTGAATGTCCTTCGACATTATAGTCCTAGCAGGAATGTCTTCTTGTTTTCATTGTGGCAAACAGGTCAATGACATCGTCAAAATCTATTTTGTCTTGTAAGCGCGCGTTCAATGGACAGAACAGCCATATCCGACAATCTCGACTGGCTTATGGTTGACCGGAGGTAATTTTTTATAAGTTTCATTTTCGAGAAACTTCTTTCACACAATGCCACATAAACACATATTGCCAGAAAGAATCTTAGAGTCAGAGTAAGATATGGCAATGATTCAACAAATTCCCACTTGATGACAAACCGTAGGAATTGCAGTACAGTCCAGTGCTTGGCTTCCTCTAAGTTTATTTCGGTTGCTTGTAGGTGTCGCCTTAAACATGGAATTTCTAGACAAAGGTCTTTTTCAGACAGCTCATCATACATGGCTGTGAGCTTGGTAACAGAAGACTGTATTTCTTCGTCGTTGGCACAAATAATATGGTCTGGCTGAACGGAAGAAAAAGTCAGCATAATGTCATTCACTGCCTTTCCTCTCGTATCTAACTCCATATGAAAACGGTCCAGACACTCTAACATTGCTCTCTTGGTCTCCTGCTGCAATGACAATCAAGCATCTCTTGCTTCCTCTCCTGGTAATCTTGTCTTTCTTATGATTCTCTTCTCTGTAAGGATATCAAGTTCTACAAATCCACAAATGCCTGCTGGACGGCATTGTCAACAAACTTCGTACGCTGCACTTCCAAAAAGACATTGAGAGTTTGGTTGCAACCATGTCCACAGTAATACCTGGTGTTTGCATGTACTTCTGTGCTGAGTCAACTTTTTGTAAAACGCCACCCCAGAATAACAAGAACGAAATAAAAGAAAAGTCGCATATAGCTGGCAACAGATTGTGCACAGCTCCTCTTGTCTCGACGCTTTCTTCGACATCACACAGAGCTTCAATGGCTTCCACAAACTTGTTAAACTTATATATCACTGGCTTCAATGCATCAGCATGTACAGCGCCTCAAGACTTCCAAAAAACGTTACACACAACGGATTGTTAGCAAACGAATGTTTGCCACAAAGGTTCAAAGAATGATTGGAATAAGGTACAAAAATTGCCTTCGGATTAGTGTCTTTGATTTTTTGTTGCACACCACCGTGGATTTCAGCCATGCTTGCTGCATTATCGTACCCCATAAAGTAGATGCTCACTTATTATTAACGCGGTTTTTTAAAATTTTTCCCCCTTTCCCAACCCAGTTACATTTTAGATGACGTACTCCCTCTGTTACACAAGTTCCATCGTTTCTAAACCATGGCACCTGTCAATCAAGATTCCTAGCAGATGTTCACTAATTGTATCATTCAAAAAATCACCCCGTAAAAGCTACAAGAGTTAATTAAACTAAATTACTATAGTGATTTTTTCTTACTTTTATTTCAGAAATTAAATGAAAAAGCGTGAGAAAAAACAGATTTGGGTAATTAAACATGAAGATTTAAAACAAAAAGAGAAAAAAATCAATCTCACTACATCTAGAATATTTTAATTAAACGTACTTACTTATGTTTTTTTTACAACATTCGAATACACCCAATGTATTAAAAGAACACATACATGTACAATAATAAATTAAAACGTTTTATCGCTATGCTGAGCGCTCTAACAATTAAAACAAGACTACAAAAAAAGTATATACACCATATGGGTCTAGGACTTATGATTGCTGAGATCTAGGGTGATGACAGACAGACAAAATGGGGACAATAGCGCATTTTTTCTCGAAAATGCGCTAAAAATCTTTTAAGTTGCAGAGGCACCAGCAATTAAAAAGAGTTAACTCCCATTGTGTTATCGCTAAAATAACACGACGACTCTCGGGAAAAGGAAAGGTACAGGGGGGAGGGGGCAGGAAGGGGGATGTTGGATGACAGGTGACGAGACTAAACAAACATTCTGACGTAAGCTAAACGTGCTTGTCTACTGCAGTGCTGCTAAACTGTCATATTTTATTGACAGTTCTAAATTATTTTGATCAATCTAAAATGCTATTTAGACAATAGATCAATAATTTTATTTTTTGTTCAGTCAGAAATATAATAAAATTATGTTCTTAATTGTTATATAATTCTGGATATTTAAAATATGTAAGTAAATAATTCTTTGCTGAGAAAGTTGGCAGTTAAAAATAGTTACCGCCAAGTTACCGGTCTCACCATCGACATCAGTATAACACATATTCATGTGTGGTTTTTCCCCTTGGTTCAGCCAATGAATGGCAAACGTATTTATACCCCGAATTCAGATCGGCAAAAATTTTTCGCTTACAGGTCTAATTATCATTTGACTCTATGACCACTATGAGAAGATGCAAAAACATTGTTCTTATTAGTATACAAATATATTCAATATAAATATGGTCATGCAACTTAAATTGCTATAAATGCCACTTTTTTTATTTGTTGGAGGTGACATAGTGTCACCCTTCATAGGCTGTCACCCGGGGCGGTCCGCCCCCCCGCCCCCCCTTAGCTACGCCACTGATTCATATTTTCATATGTTGTAAATTGTAATTAAAGTAGACCAAATATATATGCAGCCCGCCGATAACAATCAAGTTTTCAAAGTGGCCCTCGGTAGAAAAAGTTTGCCCACCCCTGGACTAGGTCACTATGACGTCACGATGGTACATTTTTTTTTTTTTGCAGAATGGGAGTGCCGTCGCTATAAATAAAAAAAAATCCTCTATGACGTCATTTCCCGATGAGTGCTGTATCGTGCCATAGCAAAGTAGTTATTTTTTTTACTTTTCAGTGCATTTTTTGTATGATTTGTTTTGATTTTAACTATAAATAGAATTCAGGGCAAAACGCTATAAATAAAAATCCTCTGTGACGTCAAATAAAAAAAAATTAATTCTGCACTTGATTTCACGTAAATCGGCTACGCATTTCACGTAAATCGGCTGCGCATTTGATAATCATTCTCAATTATTATAGTTTGTTAACATTGTGTACTGGACAGTGGCGGCGGAACGAAATATTTTAAGGGGGGGCAAGCCAAAATTCAAGGGGGGGGGGCGCCGCCCCCCTTGAAAATTTAAGGGGGGGGGGCAAGACACATTCTTGAAAATACGTTTGACCTATATTCTTGTAAATACAATGCTCAACCTAGAAACTTTGGGACACTGATTCTTTAAATCATTAATCAAGCCCGTGTGAAAGTTTGGCGCCATACATACGAAACCAGACAGTAGATAATTAGCTTATCACAACATTTGTTTCTTGATAATACATGGACACTTAGCCTTGCTTTTAATTCCAGCCTAACTAGGTCATCAAACTTAACAGGTATGTGTCCCCAAAAATACAAACTCTCTCTAAACATGACCCACATTGTAATGATTTCCGGCCCTTCCAAAGTGTGTTACAAAAACACATTACCGACCGTGCTCGTTACAGCGTGTGGCGGCCTGGCGGGTACAGCTAGTATTTAATATTTAGCGCTAAAATAAAAAGTGGGGGCCCGAGGGACGCTTGTATTTGAACTCCGCTCCCCCCACCCTATTTACGCCACTGAATATTATTCTATTTTTATTAACTTTATGAATGATACACATAAATTGTTGACACATACCTTGCTTTTTAATCTTTTTTGTATCCTAATGTCAGTTTGTTTACAAATTTAATAGTGAAATTAGATCGGAAAATAATTATAATGAATGAAGATGAACACGAAACTGAAACCGGAACCTCCATAAACAAAAAGTAATTTATGATAAGATAATGAATAATTGCATTTACTTTAAAAATTACATTTGCCGTCATTCGGTAGATGGCAACACTTTTTAAAATATGCCACAACAACTCTCAATAATGTTATGACTGTAAAATGTAAATTAATTATTAGGGCTGCTGATTAAACTGCGTTAATTTGCGATTAACGCGTCAAAAAAATTTTGCGATTAAAATTTTTAACGCAACACCTAAATGCGTTAATTTGACCAAAATATTGAATGTTCAAGAAATCGATAACAGTATTTCACTCAACAAATTTGAAGTTTATAGGTTTGTTCACTTATTAAGTAGATCTACCACCCCACCCTGTCGCAATCCGCACACACACACTCACCCCCAGGTATGTCGACAAAATCCCCACTTGTAATATAAATGAAGATGTATTTCTTTTATAGCCCTACGACAAGTAAACTTCCTGCTCCATTCCCGGTCGATGTAAAAAGAGAAAAATTTCATTCTCTAGTTTACATTATTTACTGTAGTGTATTGTTGAAGTCAACTTGAAGGTAAAAAAAAATAAGTGTATCATGAGCAAGGTTATAATTAGATCAAAATAACGAGATTCTAGAAATTTTGTATTATCATTTTTTCCGCAAATTTTTTTTTATCGCTTTAATAGTTTCATATACATGGCACCTGTCAATCAAGGCCTAGACTGTGCACGAGGCAGTGGTTGTATTTTTCAGAATTATTGTGACACTGAGCTAAATTTAATATTTTATATAGGGCTGTTTTTTAACAGCATTTAAAGCGTAATTAATGCGTTAAAAATATGCGACTACATTTTTAACGCTAACATCAAAATGCGTTAAATTTTAGCCAAATGTTGTCATTTCAGTAATCAGTAATTAACGCAATTCTATAACCATAACCAGATCAGACAAGATTAAAAAAAAAAGCAAAAAAAAAAAATCCCCGAACACAGAAACTGTCACGATGACATAAAATCATAGCAGCAACATGGCCTTGAAACAATAGGAGTGTCATTTCTTAATTCTAATTATGACCATCGATGATACCATTAGTGAACATCTGCAGTAGCGTGCTCCTAGTTTGATTGACAGGTGCCATGATTTGGAAAAATGGGACAGAGGGGGTACGGTGGTTGGGTAAGCTATAAGTAACGTCATCTTTGTGGGGAGAGAAGCTGCTAAGTGTGTCAAAAATCTAACAGAGTGGGAAAGATGGGAATAAAAAAAAACGCGTTAATAATAAGTGAGCAAGTACTTTCTGGCTATACTATTATTTTATGAAGGAAAAGGCACATATGAGATAGAAATGACGTGTGTATTTTGTTTTGAGATGGGAAGTGAAGGGGTTGATACGGTAGTGGAGGGTTGGGTAAACAATACATACGTGGGGGGAGGGGGGCAAAGTGTAGCAAAATACGACAGGGATAGAGGGGAGAGAGGTTGAAATACGTCATTATCTCGGAACCTATGGTACGAGAAAAACACTTGTTTGGCATTGTTGTTGATTAAAAAAAAAAAAAACTCGCATCAGTTGACGTGATTGATACATGTCAAAAAATTGGTCCCAATAACTAACTCAGACATATGTGCTAATGCTTAATACATCTGTTACAATTAATTATACCTCTTTCGTAAATTAATCTGACTTGTTTATTATACCACTTTTATGCTATGATATTATGACTTACTAGTCTGAATACAAACAAAATGTATTATATTGTGTCGATTAAAAAGTGCGTTAATTTGCGATTAAAATTTTTAATCATGCGTTAATTTCGATCAATTTTTTTAATCGAACAACAGCTCTATTAATAATCCTTTCTTTCAAATATTAAATTTAAGAAATAAATCAAATGAATTATGAAAATGAAACATAAACTAAAATGAATTACAAAGTTAAAAAAGTTAAACAAAGTTAAAATTTTAGGGGGGGGGGCAGACTGGAAATTTAAGGGGGGGGGGGCGGCCGCCCCCCCCCTGCTCCGCCGCCAGTGGTACTGGAGGTTATTGTTCCCTCGATTGATTACTTTTTGATGATGGTTTGTTGGTTTTGGCAGCCACATCTTTTGACGTATGAAATGTAGGTCATTTCTGCACATTAGGAAGGTGGCATAAATCACCACCTAATTAAATTAGTTAAATTGATTAGGAAGGGGTTTAACATTACACCTAGATTTCCCGGGCAACGCCGGGCTTAATATCTAGTTTGCAATATTTGCAAACAACAATACTACTAGTTTTGACAATAGAATTCCCGTGCAAAATTGTTTTTTCTGTTTGCGATTCCACTATAAGAATGGAGAAAAGATTATCAACTTGCCGAATTACACTGTGACAAAATGTTACAGGAGAGGGAAAGGATATCCCGATGATAATTACATATGAATCTGAAACGTGTTGTTAGTTGTACCATAGACTTCTTAATAGTAACCTGGACAGACAACTAAACAACTTATTTTAACGCATCCGACCTCGAGAGGCCAATGTTTAAATTTAACTGTGGCATGCCTCCCTTCTGAACCCAGCTATAAATAATCTTGCAGGCTGATGTAATAATAAGAAGTTATTACTAGGGAGCGACCGATATGCCTTTTTACCGATAGTCCGATACCGATATTTTCCCCCAGCATTTTTACCGATACCGATACCGATATTTTATTTTCAGGGGCTGTCCATTATTTATGTCAACAAATTTTTGGCGATTTTTACCTCCCCCCCCCCTTGTCAACAACTTGTCAAACTTTCCGAGACCCCCCTATAAAATTACGTCAATATTTGATTACCCCCCCCCCCGCCCCTAAAAAGGTGGCTTCCAAAATGTTTATGTGGCAAAATTAGTAGGAATATAGTTAGTTTAATTAAAATACTGAATGTTAAGCGAGTGTGTAACACAGAACTACAAACGCTGCTTAAATTTCCTATTTATTAAGTAATTATATTAAATTAAAAAAGTAACATTTTTGACGTCAACTTTTCTTGACCTCCCTCCCCTCCCCCTTGTCAACAATTGTCAAAAATTTTCTGACCCCCCCCCTCCCCCCTATTTTGTTGACGTAATTGATGGACAGCCCCTTAAGCAACAACAATGCCAATTGCCAAACACGTGTTTCTCTCGTGCTAATACAGCTAATGACGTATGTCAACCCATGCTTACCCCTTCCCTGTCATATTTCGTGACGCTTCGCCCACACATAAGTCTTGTTTCCCCCCCCCCCCCAACTTCCCATCCCAACAAAAAATACGCACAGATGTTTACTAATTGTATCATTCAAGGTCATACATTAGAATTAAGAAATGCCAATCCTATTGTTTCAAGGTCGTATCTCTGATGTATACGTGACAATTTCTGTGTACGGGTTTTTTTTTTCCTTTTTTTTTAAATCTTGTCTGATCTAGTTATAGAATTGGGTTATTTACTGATTTTTTTTTCTACAACTCTGTTGTGAAAAAAAAAAACGATGTATCGGCAGCCAAAAAACGGCCGGTCCGACAGTTAACCCATAGTGCCAATATCGGTTCGACTATCGGTCGCTCCCTAGAACAATCGGCCGATCCGATATTAACCGATAGTGCCAATATCGGTCCGATACCGATAGCGATCCAATTATCGGTCGCTCCCTAGTTATTACAATATTTATTTTTGTTTCTTAATTTGTTTATTTAGTGATATATTTTAATTTATCGTGAATTTGAGATTTGTCTTCAAGTTTATATTGTAATTTCGGACGTGATATTGAAGTGGAAGAAGATATGTTAGTTTTATAATTTTTTAAATTGAAATATTTGTTGTCATTTTTAAAGCTTAAATTGAAATATTTATTGGCATTTTAAAGCTTAACATGTTTTTATTACAGGGTTCATAAATGTATTAAAATGTTTATTAAAATCAGTCAAAAAACAAATATCATAAATCAATTAATGTTGTTGACCGTTTCATTTTTTGTTTCAGAATGGTTAACAAATGTTCTATTTTTGGGTGTAAATCCGGTTATGAAACAGCGAAAACCAAGAAAACATCAGCATGCACAAATATCCACTGTCGGATAAACAGTTATGTGATAAATGGATAAGAGCAAACCCCAGAAAGAACTTTGTGCCAATCATCTACTCCAGAGTATGTTCTCTTCATTTTCACGAGTCTGATATTTCAGTTGTTCGATCCTGTACACAACTTCAAAAACGTGTACAACAACTTCCAAAATAGAAAACTGTTCATATGCCCGGACATGGCTAACAGCAATAACAGCAGAATTACAGCAAATTTCAACCACATTGCTCAACTTTTTTATAAAGAGCAAGCAATGTCTCTTAAAAAAGCTCACAAGCTGACCAAAACGTCTATTGACCCAAGCAACATTGAAAGAATTTCTGAAAAACACGCCCATTCGGTTTTCCATGAAACTACTAGAAATGCTCTGTATTATTATTCAGATAATAATCCTGAATGGAAGTCAACTGGTGATTTCGTTTCTATAATTTTAGAAATGTGGGACATATTAAATGTGAAGTCGCAAACCAAAGGCTACCACAAAAGAAACAGTTCCATGGACCCAGTTCGATCTTCCACTAATTGGAAACTAGAAAAACTGAACGATTTTTGCAATTTTCTCCAAGTTTGGGAACATTCACTCGAACCTGGATTAAGTAAAGAAACATTCACAACACTCAAGCAAACTACCAGATCCATAGTTTTGTGCGCTGAATACATTATTGATGAATTAGGATTCAATTTCGCTCTTTTGGGCAATTTGCAGTCAGATGCCATTGAATCCTGTTTTGGGTGGATGAGGATGATGGCGGGCAGCAATTACTATATTTCCTGCAGGCAAGCTGGGGAAAGTGATAAAAAAAATACGAGCAATTTCGCTGCTAAAGCATTCAGGTTTCACCATTGAAGAAGTGGAAAAATTTGTTATTCCCACCAACGACGAAGATAAAGAAGACTTGGAGAAAATAACTTGTGAATTGTCTGAATGTTTGCATTTAAAGAATTTGAACGAAGATTAAAGTTCAACACTCTCGTATATTTGTGGTGCCGTATGCCGTTCCGTCTGTCACACCACCAAGTGTTCGTCATGTGAAAAGTACTTGTTCAACGATGACGAAAATGAACCTCAAATTAATAGAGGCGGTTTAAACATCCCAACCGATTTTGCCTGGAGGTCTTGCGTTCATGCCTATTCAGTTTTCCAAGAAATAAAAACATCTCACCAAGTTTTTGAACGGTTCATTTTAGTTGATAGCCAGTTGGCTATGTTTAAAAAAATCGCTGAAAGAACCTTTGTTGAGGCTGATTGGGATTTCATACTCTCGATATCATGTTATTGTGATAAAGGTCCTGACTTAAAATATTTCATTACAGTCACTTTTTAATACTTTAAGCAAACATTAGTAAAAACTATTTCTGATGTGATGATGTTAACAAAAAAAAACCGAAGGAAATTAAAAAAAATTAAGCAATACAACGCATCCAGTAATTGAATAACATCATCAAGTAAGTGCGTACAACCATAGACTTCTTAATAGTAACCTGGACAGACAACTAAACGAAGGCCGGACCTCGAGAGGCTGGAATCGGCTTTCATGTCCCATCTCCCGGTTAAAGCTTTTCTCTAACCAAAGCGAAGCGTACCGCTGCGCTATTTCTCACGTGAGATTTTTCAAAGCGCGAAAATCCCTCGCTACATCTAAGCGAAGCGAACGTAGGCGTCAGCCGACCGGATATAATGATTTTTTTAATTTTCTTTTTGTTTATTTGAAGACGTCGGCAGACATTTTTCTTCTTATAATGTATTTTCTATAGTTATGGTATTTTATAAGTAAAAAGTGAAAAAAAACAAATACTTTTTGGTAAAATCTGATATAATTCAAGTTGCTATATTTAAATGTAAGTCTTATTTGTTAATTTTAAGACATTTATATCAATTTTAACCTTGATTTTCATTTGAGTCGATGTTTCTAGGCAGCCATTTTGGATTGTTAACA
Source organism: Bulinus truncatus (assembly GCA_021962125.1). Lineage (NCBI taxonomy): Eukaryota > Metazoa > Mollusca > Gastropoda > Planorbidae > Bulinus > Bulinus truncatus. The sequence goes on along the minus strand of JAGDYQ010000058.1, from coordinate 4,745,875 downwards.
CTCGCGAAACGCGAAAAAACTCTAAAAGAAGCGATGCCGCGAAATTTCTCTGCACCGCCGCGGAAATTCTACGCGGTTTGAGCATCTCCATATAAATACATTGCCGCGAAATAGGGGCGAATTTCGCGAGCTACCTAGATACGCGAAATTCGCTTTGGTTAGAGGAAAGCTTAATACTATGACCCGGGAGGTGTAAATCTCCCGTCATTCCGTTTTTACAATATGCTACAAATGTTGTAAAAAGAAATTGCAGTTTTCGAAGTTTTAACTTTTATTTTATACTAGCTTGTACTCGGCCACGCGTTGCCGAGGCTAAGCCCTATGTAATGTAATAGTAAGTATTGAGAAAGCCCTTGTTTCTAATTCTGTTTATTAAAAAAAAAATAATGCAGTGCTTTTGGATGTGCTTTCGGAGTTATGAATAAAAGCGTGAATCCTGTGTAAATGGTTGATAAAAAAAATACTGAGGAAATATTAATTTGCAAACTAAAGTAAAAAGAAATATGTTACGATACTGTTTGTTAATTAAAACAAAATCCTGACGAACTATTAGTTTGCACACGGCGGATTGTTATCTTTTTAATCAACAACAATGCCAAACATCTGTTTTTTTCTTACCGTAGTTTCCGAGCTAATGACCTTTGTCAACCCCTGTTCCTTCCTTCGCTGTCATATTTTGCTACACTTCGCCTACCCTTCTCTTCACTATCGTAATACCCCCTACACCTCCAACCCCCCCACCCCCCCCCCCCCCCAAATACACACGTCATTTTGATCTTATATGTGGGTCATTCCATGTCAACTCAAACAGTTTTTTGACAATTATTCACCCGACCCTCTCAGATCTTCCTGACATTTTCAGGGACTGTGGTACATTCGAAGTTGAAAGATTTCTGAAAGTTTCAGGCCATTTGGTCAAAAATTTTCTGAGATATGATTTTTTAAAGTTTTAAGGGTAGCCGCAAGTTCGCGTGACATTTACATTTTCGCGATATTTGAACGTAAATATTTCAAAAACTAAAAGAGGTATCAGGCTGAAATGTTCAGTATTTACTTATTGTTTTATTCTGCGTTGAATGATGTATTTATCACAGAATACCCTAAAAAATTTCCAAACATTGCACTTCAGACAGTTTTCATCAATATTTGACCCGGTATAGCCAAGAACCTATAATACATGAAATGATGTTTGTTATACAATTAGTAAGTACCATAAATGCACATCATTTCTAAGAAACTGTTTGATAGTAGGACTGTGTTTACATAGATAAGATACTATCAGTTAACTGCATTGGCAGCATAATGAGCATACGCTGTTATCCGCCTTGCATAGTTGCTTGTATGGTTGATAAAAACAAATAATATGTAATTTGATTTTGTAACTTAAAACTAACTGAATTTTTAAATAAAATTTGATTGACATTTCATTGCTATGATGATTTACCATAATACACCTTTTTTTCAGAACATGAACGCGTTCCAGTACTTTTTCATGTCCCGACAACTCTCACGTACATCTTTCATCCTTTTTTGAATTTCATTTTTAGTGTTCGTTAATATTTTGTATAGTAAGAATAAGAAAAAAATAAAAACTTATATGTAAAAAAATTGTTTGCTGAAAATAGGACTTTTTTTTGCTCCCACTATGCGTTCCCTTACTTTTTATTTTACCAAATACAGTAGAAGTCCATTAGTCCGGCATCCAACAGTCCGGAATGCCCGATAGTCCGGCATCACTCCAGAAAATTGTAAAAATTTTGGTTTTCTCCAAAAGTGTGTCTTTAAAGCAAATAAAAACACTCGGGATCATCCGGAAGCGCTTAGTATTCTTCGGAAACAATTAGCGGCCGTTTTTTGTGCATTGTTGTTTTGTGTCCTTTCACATCGCAATAAACGTAACTTTTCAAACTGTTTATAAAAAAAAGTGATTTTCGTTAGAACTGTACAGTGACCATGTTTTCAAAACTTAAGCCTTCGAGTTCAAAAGGAGAGAGACGAAAACTCTTAACACTGACTCTCAATCAGAAACTAGAAATTATCAAACGGCTAGAAAAAGGCGAGAATAGAAATGTTTTAATGAGTGAGTTTAATATTGGCTCAACAACTATTTATGACATTAAAAAACAAGTCAAGAAAACAAAAAGACATTCGAGCCTTTTTTTAAATCTAAGTGAAATATGTTTTACAGTACGTGTACATACATTATATTAAATGTAAAATAAACTTTGTTGTATGTATTTGTAGTTTAATTATTAACCTAATTGTTCTTATAATTACCGCCCGATAGACCGGAATTTTCGGTAGTCCGGCATCGAGCCGGTCCCGAACGTACCGGATTATTTCTACTGTACATCACTGCTCATGCGTCATGCCTTTCGTATTTTCATGCGCCTCAGTCAGTGTGATTTTTTGCCTCGCTGTCGAAATATCTTTTACATGTTGTGCTCGCGTTTAGTACTTTTTGTTCATTTACAGGTAAAATCAAGTTGACTAATTTTCAAGTAAATGCTTGGAATAAAACCAGTTCATTTCTTTACATTCTCTTTTATTTTTTTTAAAAACAATATTTTTCATTTAAAAGTACATTTTTCTTATTCAAATACACGCAACATATTGGGAAAATTACTTTGAGATACGAGCAACGTTACGGAACAAATTAAATTAAGTTATTGACATAATAAACGGTCATGTTTTATCATCAATATATTTTCCAGTTATTTCAAAATTACCTGCGCATCACCGTATTTCACACCAAAAAGCACTAACCAATAGAACTAATCATAAAAAATCTGACGAATTATTGTAAAACACAAGTTATATGTATTTTTTACCACCATAATTTTATTATATTGATGAGAGAACTATACTGGTCACAGAAGAATGTGTAGACTGTGATATTTGAAATGAGTGAAGTAAAATGATTAAATTTTTATCGTAGCCGCTGCTCTCAACCAATGTTTTGCGTACCATAAGAGCTATGGTAATGGTTACGCAGGGACATGTTCGTTTTACGTAACCAAGAATTTGAAGAAGGTCGCAAGTTTGTAGCGTGACTTATCATCAAACCACGTGCACAAGCGTCTCATTAGAAAAATAAGCACATTTATTCAAGAACTTACGTTTATGGGGCAACCGCGGACATACTTTTGAACTCTTAGGGGCACAATCACAAACAAAAAAAAACGGTTAGAAATCGCTGTATCATAGATTTATTCCAAAACTTGATGAATAGTTATTCGTTGTTCCAGTTAATTAATATTTATTTACTTATTCTACTTTACATGATCCTTCATTGTCTAGTGTTGTCTTTATGTTTGCTTTTCTTCTAAAAGTTTGAACATCTTTAACTTTTGATTAAAATTTTCGTTTTTGAAGAAATATTTTTTGGTTTCCAATTCTGTCATTAAGGCAAGATTTTGCAGCTCCGTCAAGGCTGTAACTCGTTTTTTTTTTGCACCATATAACGGCGTGACCTTGTCTACTTTTCTAATTAGTACGTATTTGCGCAAAGAAATAATCAAAATACATTACAAAATATTATGCTTGTCATTTTCATCAACACTTCTAAAAAACTGATGACGTAATGTCTAGGATAACAAGAACGGCTTTGGTCTTTATTTTATTACATATAGCCTACACACTGTGTGTTTCTTTAGTACGGTACATATTAAAACAGCCTTATCACTCAGTAATGTTTATTGATTCTGGTTAAGTGGACATATTTACACAATGTCATTGTTTCTTAATTAGTCTATTTGGACATATTTACACAAATGTCATTGTTTCTTGACTAGTATATCTGGCTGACTCATACACGACATATTCTGTAAGACTTTGTTGATTTAGATGTCGTTCGAAATTGTTAATGTCATAATGTGCGCTTTGTCTTCGTTGCAGACAACAGATTTTATGATAGCAGCAAAGAATTTTTTTAAATGCATCTCTAAATTCTGTGTTGAAAATGGAATATATAACTGGGTTGATGCAAGAGTTTGCATATCCTAACCAAGTGGTAATAATAAAAGCATGAGATGGAATTAACTCTGGATCGTAGGCTGATAGGGGATTAATAACAAAAAATGGGAGCCAACAAAGTAAAAATAAACCTGTTAATATACCCAGAGTTGTGGCCGCTTTGTGTTCAGACGTTCGAAATAATTTTTTCACACTGTTAAAACAAGTCACCACTTGCAATGTTTTGTTCCTTTTCGGCTGCATTGCTCTAATACTCATTGCATGTTTTCTAGCAAATAGAAAAAGTTTAAAATAAAATATTAACATAAATATACATGGGAGGTAGAAGCTAATTGCAGAAGAAACTAAAGCATAGGTAAGATTCAGTTTGATCAAGCACTCTTCTTCCAATCTTGCCGTTTCATTGGTAAAAGTTTCAGTTTCGTGTAAGCCAAGCTGAATAGGTAGGAATGATATAATGGCAGACAGAAGCCACACAAATAAAATAAATGTTAAAGCTTTTTTGCGAGTCATCCATGAGTCATAATACATTGCGTCATGTACATGCTTGTACCTGTCATAACTTATGACGCATAAGTTTAAAATTGAAGCTGTTGAGCACATGACGTCAAATGAAATCCAAATACGACAGAAGGCGCTGCCAAATGTCCACCTGCGTTGAATGTCGTTAGCCATGGCAAAACTCATAACAAATGTTGCCACACAAAGGTCTGATACTGCTAGAGAAACTATGAAATAATTATTTTTGTTCCTTTTAAGACGTCTTTCACTTAAAACTGCCAGACAGACCAACATATTGCCTACTATCGCCATCATGATACATAATCCAAAAACTGAAGCAAGCAGAAAAGTTCTCTCCGGTGAAACATTCTCAAAACTAATCGACACGTTGATTTGGTCGTTTATCCGAGTCGATAAAATAGAGAATTTTTCTTCCATTGATTATTATAAAATTATCTATTTTACTGTTTCAGTGAAAAACATAAGTTTCAATGATACGAATAGCTGAATAACCACCCATACTAACGTCCATTGAGATTCACACGAAAATGACCAACTGGTCAACTACAAGAAAATGTCTGTAACACATGATGTCCATCCCCGATCAACTGGCCAATGACATGAAAATTTCTGTAACACATGCTGTCCTTCCCCAATCACTTGAAAATCTCTGTAATACATGATGTCATTGCCCGACCAACTGAAAACATTTTCTGATTGACATTAGTCCCAAAGAAACCTGTAACAAATTAAAATAAAAATACTTTAATTTAATCAAGGCAACTAATACATTGCTCATGTAAAACACAAATTGTAATATTTTGATACAACGAAAAAATTTCACTATCAATTGTTAAATTATATGACTAGAACTTAATTAGACAAAACATATCGACACGAAAAATTAGTGGGACGCTATTGGGGGATAAGCAGGGAACTAAAATTAGTACATTTAGGTACCCCAAAATGATTTTTACTTTACAAATAATTAAGTTTATTACACTTTGGCTACAAAATATGGGTCATTCTAAGATCATTGATACCAAATTTGTCTATATATGTCAATATTTAAGGAAGTTATGAATTTTTTTTTAACTTGTCAGATTTTAAGATAATTTTCAACATGCTAAAGAGCCCACTTTGGGGGTAAATATTCCAAAAGATTTTGCTCTCAGAATCATTGGGTCAGGGATGAGAGTTAATTAATTAGTTTGTCACTAAATTACAAATTTTCAGGGTTACTGCTGTTTTTACTGAAATAACAGAATATCCCCAATGAGGGACGGACCAATCAGAGACAACAATATAGGTGAGAAGACGCAGTAATTAGGGTCTTATAAAAGAAGTTAGCAGATCTTTTGATAGGGATAGAGATTGGAAGAGAGAAAGAGAGTGGAGGAGGAGAACAGAAAGGTACAGACATACAGTTCCACAAAAATAGGCAACCCATGGGATAGAGTAGTGATGTTTCAGTGAATATGTATCTTGGATTGTATAGTTTCATGCTACTCATATTTTGAAATTATATTTTGTGTAATCGTCACATAAACTACATGAATAGGACTTGGCAATTTAAATCATTTATTTGTGCAGTCTGTGAATAAGTACACGCTTAAATAAAGTGTAAATCGCTACCAGAGAAGTGAAGACAGACACTTATCATCACAATTACGCACAAAGTATAACTAATAATACGAATAGTTATGACACCTATTAGCATGGATAAATCTGTGAAGAGGAAAACTGACCAGAACCTGGAAGATTCTGATGATCAAGCAGCCAAAGACGAACGAAAAAGAAAACGGCGCAAGTATAATCCAGAATATATATCATTGGGCTTCACTGCAGGGGGGACTGTTGCTGACCAACCTCTTTGTGTCGTGTGCTTGCAAACATTATCGAACGATCCAATGAAGCCTGCCAAATTGAGGCGCCATTTGACCACAATGCATTCGGAACTTGCCAGTAAACCGAATGAATACTTTGAGATGCGGAAAGAGCTCAATTTGAAACAGAAAGGCAAACTGGTGGCCTGCACTACTGTGAACGCTCTTCGATCGTCATATTTAGAAGCATTACGAATTGCGCGTTCCAAAAAAAAACCTCACACAATTGCAGAAGAGCTAATTCTTCCAGCAGCAGTTGACATGTGCGAAGTCCGACAGGACACTGCGCTTGCATTTCAGCACACTGTCACTGTTGTCGTTCTGGCTAGCATGTTCCAGGAGTACTCGCTGCTGTCAGACAAAGCCATCAATGTCCTGCTACTATTTTCTATGACGTACTTGTGCGAAACTGCATTCTCTGCTGTTATTGCGATGAAGACCAAGTACAGGTCCAGACTGGACATTGAACATGAAATACACATATGTTTATCACGCATATCACCATGTTCGGACAAACTCTGTAGTGCCAAAAAGGCACACCTTCCCACTGAACAGAACACTGTGTAACGGACGTACCAGTGGAATAAATACTCGGTGAGTATTTCATTATTTGGATAGGTAGATATTCCCGTATGTAAAATGACTTTTACATAATGTGCGCGTAACTCAGGATAGGCCTACCGTTTATCAGAATTTAAGTAGATTGCATCCGTAAACTTAATAAGACATATTAGGGCCCAACCTGAGGTACGAAAAGTTAAGGCCAGGGCCCCTTGGTCTCTGGGGGTCCGCCACCCGAGCGTGGTATGTATGTGGGGTCCGCAGGGTAAAAAAGGTTGAAAACCTCTGTACTAGAGGATACACACTGAAGACAGGAACAAGAGACTGTGCTATTAATAGAGGAGACAAAACGGAAGACCGACACAAAAACCAGTGCTAATACTACAGGTAACGTTAGGTTTTTTTTTTAGAGCATTTTCGAAAAAAAAAATGCTCTATTGTCCCCGTTTTGTCTGCCTGTCTGTCCGTCCGTCCGTCATCACCCTAGATCTCAACAACCATAAGTCCTAGACCCATGATGTATATATCATTTTGTAGGTCTTGGCCTGCCAAGAAATGACTTTTTTCCATTTCGCGATCTGACCTCTCAGGGCCGTAAAAGGGGCCTTAGTACCGTTTTTTACTATATAAGCTATATTAATAAAGGAGCGCTATATCTCAGCAACTATAAGTCCTAGACCCATGATGTATATATCATTTTGTAGGTCTTGGCCTGCCATGTGTACATCAAAAGTTCATTTCGCGATAGGACCTCTGAGGGCCGGGCTTCAGGGCTCCTAAGGGGCTTATATATTATATATACACCTTGTACGTTCAATAACCCGTTCATTTGGTGCGAAATACTGCAGCACGTAGTTTCACCAAGATTTATTAAGAAACTCATCAAATGAAATAGTAAGCTTGTGTTCTGAGTTTAATTGAAAGTATCAGAGCTATGCAACAATTGACGGAGTTTTCGGACGATTAAATGACTATAATTTCGAATGTTTTCAATTATGAGTCCTATTTCAGTAACCACAAACCACTTGTAGTTAGATTTAAGAGACAATAATTTTTTTTCAAATATAAAGAAACGTCTTTATAATTTTTTTTTTTACAAATATATGCATTACACAATTGAATTTATAAACATTTCCAAAATTTACAAATATTTACTGAAAGCTAACAAACGTACTGATACATAACACGAAAATGCGCTAACACGTCCTGTGTCCAGAATGGAACAGGCTTAATTGCTTGTTTTATTATTTTGCGATGAAAACATATATGAAATGAAATCATATGCAGCAGTATGCACAAATACCTGAAGAAAATATCAAAGTATTTAGCCGCGCGAAGGATTGAAGCAGAAATACTTTATCAAAAATAAACTCTGACTTCGTACACAATACAACTTTAACTTCTCTTTGAGTATACTACCGTTCCGAAGGATTGAAGTAGATATACTTAAATAACATATACTTCTATTTCTTCTCGTCTACTAAATTGTCGTAGCTAACTTTCACTACAAGTATACTGCCGTCCCGAAAGATTGAAGCAGAAAAACCTGAACGTCTGTTGGTCTGTCCAGTCTCTAGTCGGTCTGCATTCGGTCTGTCTTCCCTCCGTCTGACTAAAAAAACAGACTTACATCTGACTATATGTGGTGATTAGGCTATCCCAAGATTCTAAGGCCCAAACTCTGCTGATTGGCCTTTCTACACGCTTTGAAGTCATATACATAATTAGGACTCCTTTTCCAGCCTAGTGATTGGTGCAGCCAAATGCCCACTTTAAGGTTATCATCCCTTTGTTACCTGCAACTAAGTTTACTGTTACCTACGGTTAAGGTCACTGACTTTTATGAACATGATATAAAGAAAGTTCGTTGTCCTGCTTTGGCTTAAGAGACAGTGGTGCTCCCCCCCCCCCTCCCCCGACACCTTAGACAAAAGCTTATGTCTGGGAATTTTATGGAATCTGAATTGTGCTGTAAAACTTACTCTACCAAACAAAGATCTAACCCTGAATTTTTAATTAACAAAAATGAATAAATGTGGTCCTGGGGCTTTTGAACTTTTAAACTTGACTAACTAACTGAAATTGAAATTTACCAACTTATCAGTGAACCTAAAGTTGTATGGATATACCTAAAGCTATCGTTATACTACATTTTTTTTTACAGAATGTCTATCAGAGTAATTTTATTCCTTTGAATGACCATAATGTTTTTTTCGGGGGATGGGGGGGGGGGGAAGGGGAAATATAGCATACATATTAGAATGTGAAGTAAAGAGAATACATAAATGGCAAGGGTGGGAGAGAGGTAATATAGAAATAGATAGGGGGCTTTTAGCAAAATAAATAGGAGAGAAATAATATTACATAGAAATGTGAGAGATAATATAGAATAGGAAGAGGATAAAGGAAAGTAGATAATAGAAAGAGTGAGAAAAAAAATTTGGAACGTTAGTGAATAGTGAAAAAAAGTTGCATAATGAATATAAAAATCCAACTGTAAAATATTTACTATATCCATTGATGTTTACCGGTGCCCCAACCCAGTTGAAATTTTCGCTTATTCAAACTTTACGGTCCATTTGATTATAAGCCTAGCAAACAAGAGTCGACATCTAACTTTTGCACCCGTCCCAGGAAGTATCATACTTAATTTTTTTTTTAATCTTTGTGAGCAATGAAGCAGTCTAATGAGTGATAATAAAGGTATTTTTTAAATTTTAAGAAAATTTCTTTATGGAAAACCCGGCTGTAACTACGATAAATATCCATAAGTTCTCAAACAATTTATAAGATTCTTTTAAAAGACAGAATTGAATATAGTAATTAAGTTTTAATTATTAGATGATTATACTTAATAATTTATGTATTAATTAATTCACAATTCTACTGGCCTCTATGGAGCTTACAATTAACATTTTTTAACAACAATTCCCTATTCACATCTTAAGGAACCCATGACTCTGAGTTCCATTACCAAAACTACATCTACTCGTCGTAAGGCTGTCCAGTATTTGGTTCATCCAAGGATTTACCATGCGATGTTCTCCCAACATATGAAGATACTAGTTGCAAGTACCCGGCTTTGCCCGGGTTTAAAATAAGATTTCTGTTTATTTAAGAAGCGTAATTTGACGTTTAATTAAGATTTAAAATAAGACGCGTAAAAAAGGGTTGCATGCAATAAAAGGGTACATTTATCTTAAAGCAATGTGATAGACAACATTTTTGGCAGTTCCTCTCTTTCTCTCCCTCCCTCCCTCTTTCCCTCCCTCTCCCCCCCCCTCTCTCCCTTAGGCATCACTGCAGCAAAAGATGACAATGCCGATGAATGAAAAAATGGAATGTAATAATGTAGTAAGTAATGTGATATTTGGTTCCCCGTACCGATCGTATTTATTGTAAGTGAGCTATGTGGGAGAGAAGCTCGTAAAACCTGAAATCGGGGTAAACGTTTGCCAATTTTCATGTCTTTGATTTCCAAAATAATTAATTACAATTAAAGTACCCATTCAGTCGGAACGAAACCTGTTTAAGAACCTTTCCCATGTAATTTTGTGTCCGTGTACCAAAAGTAAAAAATAACTACTTTATTATGCACAAAGGCAAGTTGGTGTGGCACGATACAGCACCAAATAAAAAAAATATATACCATCGGGAAATGACGTCATAGAGGATTTTTTATTTATAGCGACGGCGTTCCTATACCGTGATTACTTTAATATACTAAAATAATTAATTGCAATTAAACTACACATTGAGATGGAACGAAACCTGTTTAAGAGCCTTCCCCATGTAATTTTGTATGCGTGTACCAAATTTCACGTTATTTGGTTGTCTGGATCTTGAGTTATAAGGGAGCAGACAGACAGTAAAACACTTTGTTTGATATTGCAGCTTTGTAATGCAAATCCAAGATGTGTCCTTGGCTATTCCCACTGCAGCATAAAGTTCCATTGGAAGAAAAAGACTTTCTAGTAGACCAAATAACCTTAAGAATGATGTGCATCTGTAAAGTAAAGGAAGAGGGAAAACGCATTGCAAGGATAGAAGCCATAGGAGCCAGACATATGCGCCATGAAAGTGAACAATCGGCTGCATGTAGCTCAAAGAAACAATTGGAGTCAGATGTTCCTTCGACAGCTTCCGATTCTACGGTGTAAGATGAAGAAGATGATTATACCCACTCTAGCACTAACTCAGTGCAATCAACATCAATCACTCACAAAAAAAAAAAAAAAGAAACAAATGCGTATAACACTGCCAAATGTTGCACTGACTTGCGACAGATATGGAATTTCAGACAGAGAAGGTGCCGCAATAGCTTCAGCAAGTTTAGAAGATGTTGGCTTTGCTACAGAATAAAATACAACAAGTATAAGAGCCTAACCACACCAACACGACGGTGCGTCAAACGCACGTTTGACGTCCTAGACACGACAGGCCATTGTCGTGTCGTTTTTTGGTCAAAACACACTGACACGACGTGCGTTTTCTAAAGTATGCTCACTGACTTACACAGTTCAGCTAAAAATTCTCTTAAATTGACTGCACTCACCTAAACAAATTTAGGTAATCAAGTTATTAATTCATTTAACCAGGAAGAGCATTATTCTAGTTCTATACTTATATATAGATATACAGTTCTAAACTTAGGGACTGGGAGGACCGGGAGGGGGCTTGACCTCTTTGGGGGCCCCTGTATTTTGACTTTCTACATCATGACATGAGATAATGTACTTAATATTTAATGTAAAAATGTTTGGGGGGCCTAGTGGGGCATTCGAGTTTGGAACTCCCACCCTCTCCCTTCTAGTTATGCCCCTGTATATATATATATATATATATATATATAATATAAATATAATATAATATTCATTCATATATACAGCCAATCTTGATTATAGAAAGAAAGCTACCATTATAGTATGATTATAGTATCAAACTAGAGAAATGATGTACTTTTAACAACCAAATAACTTTTGGTGACAGTCACTTCGTGTCTATTTAAATTATACAAATACTTGTCAACTAAGCACCAAATTCAGCTCTAAGACTACTAAGAGCTAAATTAAGCCTCCCTATAGCCATAACGGAATCTCAGATGAAAGACTTTAAATATCCATACAAGTAAAGATATTCTAATGCTTATCAACTAATACTATTAGGCATCTTTATTTTAAAAATTATCATATCATTTTTGAGTCATGCAAAAACACAGCTGGCCTACTCTTTTATTGAGCTAAGTAGTGTGTATATAACTTTTAATATAAACAGGGAGATAATTATGTATTTCCCCCCCTGTATATATCTCATACTATATACATATAAAGATACACGTCTAATTGTATACTTTTTCTTCTTGGCTCTACAACCCATTTAGAGCCCTGGCCTGCCATACTACTCTTCTCCACTTTTCCCGACCCATGGTCTTCTTTCTCCACTCTCTGACTCCCATGGCTTTAAGGTCTTTCTCCACTTCCTCCAACCAGCATGCATTGTATGGGCCTAATTTGTAGTGTAATTAATAAATAACAAAAGTAAATAAAATTCCAGAACTGTGCAGCCAAATGTGTTTATTTAAATAATTATGCACAGGGCGCCGAGCTAGACGGGTCTCCGAAATAGTAATCTTGAAAACAATGTTCAGCTTCTAAACCAGACATGGGCAATCTACGTTTTGATTTGACCCGCAGTACACTCCCCTTTTTTCATTTACATTGATAACATTTACATTTATGTTAGCTCACATAAAGTATTATACACACCCCAGTGGTCTGCTCTTGGTCCGGCCCTTCAATCAAATTTAAGAACCTATTGTGGTTCTTCAGTAGTTATAAATTTACATCCCTGATCTGCGATTTTGTTTGTATTGTAATAGGTGGTGGGGGGGGGGCGCCTCAACAGCTCCAGCTACGGACTGGACTTTAATGTAGTGACATTGTGTAGATTGGTAATGTTTCATTCTGGCTTAGAGAAATTAAGCTGTGGAGAGTGTGATCATTCTTTGAAGTTCTAAAAGACTTGAATAGGTTTGTGTGTAATCTTTCTCCAACATGGAGAGATGCAAACTAAAAATTTCTCATGAATTACAATGATTGAGTGAATAACAGAGTGAACATAGCCAGTAACCTGCTTTCAGTCACAATTCTGTTAATTTTGACAAGTTGTTGTAATGTAGAGAATCTCGCTTTGGAAAATAATACATTTGTTGATAAACAGATTTACCAAGTATCTATTTAAAAAGAAAAGAAGAACTTAAGAAAACTTTAAATTAAAGATTGGCTAAGAACTATCTGACGTTGTTCTGGATTATTTAATTAAAGTTCTAGTATTCTTTTTTTTTTTTTGGGGGGGGGGGGGAGTTTTTGCGTCGACACCGAACCGACTCCGGACAAAATACAAATGCCGACACCGACACCGGGCAAAGTACAAATGCCGACACCGACACCGGCAAAAACTACCGACACCACCGACACCGACACCGGCTCCCCAGCCCTGATTGTAAATTGTTAATTCATAAACATAATTTAGTTCAGCAGTTCATATTTGTTAATTAACATTACGAATATCACTACTGAGATGTTGATTTCATTCAAAATTGTTATAATGTTTTTAAGTTTGTATCCTTTAAATTTTGAAGGCCTTTGGGGCACCGGTAAATGTTACACTACAAAAAAGACATTTTAGTGCGTAACTACTTAGACCATTTGGCAACCATTTGGAGCTATTAGAATAAAACATAAAAAAAAAGTTTTTTTCATCCACCCTAGGATATAATGCAGTTATTTCATGGAATACCTAGTTATTCCATGAAATAACTGATCGTGCCCGTTAAAGTGTGTAATATGTTATTAATTTGACACTTTTACTAGTTATTCTATGAAATAAGTAATTATTCTATAAATTAACTAATGAGAGATAGTTAAAGTGTAAAATAAACAATTTATGTAAAATGAAATAACTAGGTATTCTATAAATTAACTAATGAGAGACAGTTAAAATGAAAAAGAAGCAATTATCAAATTTATGCGGCGTATAAATAGTATTTATGAAACATAATCTTCCGAACATGATATATGGACAGGCTCCATACATTTGAAGCAAACTATATCTTCACTGCTTTCTTTTAAACAGACAACTCATACTTTCGTATTGGGATTATTTAATAGTTTGTTCAACTACTTTTTCATTATCAGGATGAGAAGAAACATTCATTGCAGTCAATGTATTTTGTAACTGATCTTCGTCGACCAACGAATTAAGTGCTTCCTTCGGGATGGCAGTTGTTGATAGTCCAACTCTAGCTACGCAACCAAACATAGCCTCGTAAGGGGACCTTTTAATACCAGAATGGAACGCTCTGTTCTTCATAAACTGGATAAACTTGATAAATTATAACCCGTGACGGATTTCATACTTGTATAATGTATAATCATAAATGTATTTGTCATGCGAAATATATGATATAGATTATTTTACACTTTAACGGGTAGCAGATCGTTATTATGTGAAATAACTAGTTCACCAATGAAATACAAGAGAGTTTTACACTTTAACGGACACGATCAGTTATTTCATGGAGTAATTAGGTATTATATAAAATAACGGATTTCATACTTTAACGGTAACAGAGGGAGGGAGAGAGAGAATAGAGAAAAGAGAGTGGGGTGGAAATAATACAGAATGTGGTAATAGTGTATAGGGATGATAGTTATGAGAGAAGGTAGATTATGTAGGTCGAAAAAAGAAAAAGAATATATATATATTTACACTAGATAAAAGGCCCAGAACCCGGACCGGCGAGTGACTCCTTATAATTGGGTTTTATCCCTTTGACCATCTTTACAACTTTACATAATTTGCGCATTACTTGGAATTCCCAAGACTATTTTTAGCCAAGCAAGAGTTCACTCCCCTTGAGTCAGTCTATTTTTGGCCGCGGAAGTTATACACACGTACGCCAGGCTAGCCGATTATGTATTAGTAAACAGTAGGAAGCGACCGATAATCGGATCGATATTGGTATCGGACCGATATTGGCACTATATCGGTTAATATCGGATCGAGCGATTTTTGTAGGGAGCGACCGATAGTCGAACCGATATTGGCACTATGGGTTAACTATCGACCGGGCGTTTTTTGGCTGCCGATAATTTTTTTTTTCACAACAGAGTTGCAGAAAAAAAATCCGTAAATAACCCAATTCTATAACCAGATCAGACAAGAATTAAAAAAAAAAAGGAAAAAAAAATCCCGTACACAGCAATTGTCACGTCCACAAAATTACATCAGCGATATGACCTTGAAACAATAGGATTGGGATTTTTAAATTCTAATGTATGACCTTGAATGATACAATTAGTGAACATCTGTGTGTATTTTTTTTTTTTGGGATGGGAAGTTGGGGAGGGGGGGAGGGGGGAACAAGACTTACGTGTGGGCGAAGTGTTCCGAAATATGACAGGGAAGGGGTGAGCATGGGTCATTAGCTGTAGCACGAGAAAAACACGTGTTTGGCATTGTTGTTGATTAAAAAATATCGGTATCGGTAAAAATGCTGGGGAAAAATATCGGCATCGGACTATCGGTAAAAAGGCATATCGGTCGCTCCCTAGTAAACAGGCCCGGTACCCGGACCGGCTATTAGGCACGCTGTTGGAGTTGAAAATGGTGATGCGCTCACAACACCATATCATTGACTAATCTTTATTCATTCATAATATTTTAAAGGACTCTTTCTCATCAGTTCATTTTTTTTTATAATTCATCAATTCTCTTTCACTTAGCCCCACACCCATCCTTCCCTCCCTCCCCCGCCCGCCAACCCCCTTCCACTCAAGACATGCTCGAATCGCAGTGGGTCTCAATGTACAAATTTACAAAAAGGGGCATTCAATATAACTGCATGTTCTTAGAACATGTATTATTTTAATTTTCTACTATTTCATTTTTAATCAAACTTTACATAATTTGCGCACACTTTTCCATATCATTTAAAAATCTTAGTCCATTAATAAAAAGAATTCCCCAACATTTCACTCATTTAGTAAGTCGTCTTTTTTCAATTTCTATAATTTTGGAATTCCCCAGACTATTTTTATACTGACGGTCGACGCGCGCTGTTTTTTTTTTACTCCGCGAACGTGTGACGTAGAACCTCTCTTCGTTTTAAGCGATTTCATCTCGTGCGGTGCCGTATATTTGTAACGTGCCAACTTGTGGCTTTTATTGCCATGAACATCAAATACACCGCACAGTGTGAGGGTCTGTCAAACGGTCTACCGTCTATGTTAGACGATTATGTATATACTAGATCAAAGGCCCGGTATCCGGACCGGCGAGTAGGCACACAGTTGTAGTTGAAAATAGTGAAAAATATATTTGAGTGCGTTAACAATCAGTCTATATACTCTTAGTAGCCCCAAGGACATGAAGAGATTATTGTAACCAAAATACATTTTAGAAAAGAAATAACAAAGAGATTACCCATGGATATCTAGATATAACACCAGGATGCACAACCAAACAAAATTTCATTTTAGCTGTGCACGATTTAGGCTGACGCAAGGGTTCAACAAAGTTACACTATTATATACACCATATACATGCTTGCTTGTTTTCGTTCGACCATTGTTTATTCAGGTTGTTATTTTGCGTTATCGATTTGTGTTTTTACTGTTGTTTTTCTAAAATTTCTCTTTTTCTCGGTAAAGTTTACGTATAATAATTGTTTTGGTTTATAAATCTAATTTTAAATATAATAAATAACTAAGAAAATGGTCAAAAAGTGTTCTGCATACGGATGCAAAAGTGGTTATGACAGTGTTGAAAAAGCGGAAAGTAAAGGAGTTTCTTTTCATCCGTACCCATTAAACAATGTGGAATTATGTGAAAAATGGATTAGAGCTAATCCTCGCCAAAATTTTTTCAGCCTGGGAAATATTCAAAAATGTGTTCGCTCCATTTCTTGCCAAGTGATTTTGTT
This sequence comes from Bulinus truncatus, assembly GCA_021962125.1. Lineage (NCBI taxonomy): Eukaryota > Metazoa > Mollusca > Gastropoda > Planorbidae > Bulinus > Bulinus truncatus. Next base: position 4,728,967 of record JAGDYQ010000058.1, on the reverse strand, counting down.
AGTGATGTAAAAGATACAAAAATGTCTCGATCAAAGAAAAAATGTGAATACAATAAACCTGTTAGACCAAAAATGAAATGGAAAGATGATGCAGTGCCAAGTATTTTTCAGAATGCACCATCATACTTATCAACTCCGAAGCACCGTAGAACAAAAATGAAGTCTTCGTCATCAGCTCGACAAGAAGTTGTTGAAAATCAAATGATGGAGTTGGAAAACTTGTTTAATGAAAATGATGTCATAAACAAGTTATCTTTAGTTGATCTAAAAGAAAAATGAACATTTATATATCTATTTGTTGGAATTTCAGAATAACATTTTGTTTATTAAATCATCAATTTCAATTTCAAAATCATTCAACATATCACTACATCACAACGGAAAACAATTATCGAAATCATTTTCAAACGATATTTGTTCTGCCAATTTGGAAATAATGAGTCAGTTGTTGAATTTGCTTGCTCGTTTAAAATGTTTTGATGAAACTCCATTTCATGAAACCTTTGACGAGATCAAGCAAGAAGCAAAATCAAATTTGAAAAAAAATGATGACTTTTTATGAAGATTCAAATCCTGTTTTTCAACAAATACAATTTCTTGTCGATCAGTTGAAATTGGTGGGGGTGAACAAACATGCGAGAACATACACACCACAAACCATTGTTTGGTCATATCTGGTATATGCATCAGGCACTGCATCTTACTCTAAAATATTGGAAAGTGAAGTTTTGCACAATCATAGTCGATGAAATATATGTGGTCAAGCGTGTTGAATGAATACTTTTCCGACAAGTTTCATGGACTGACAGCTGAAGGAGAAAAGGCTTCTACTCTTCTGTGTTTTATGGTTAAATCTCTTTGCCATAAATATAGAGATATGGTAGCTCTCTACCCTATCCATAATTTGACTGCTGGCCAAATGCATCAATGTTACACAGAAGTGATGGAAATGGTGCACCGAGCAGGGGTTACTATAATTGGCATTTCGGTTGACAATGCAGCTGTAAACAAGAACTTTGTGGAGGCAGAATGCGAAAGTACTGAATCCTACAAATATTGAGAAAATGTCTGTCAAACTCTCATCGTCAGTGTTTTGCGAATCGACTGTGAATGCTTTAAAATATTATGTGGACCATGAAAATAAAGTTGAATGGAGTGCAACAGCTTGGTTTGTGGGTATTATCACCAAACTCTGGGAAGTTTTCAGTGTAAAAACTTGTTCGAAGGGGAAAAGAAAAATAAACTACCATATGGATCCAGTAAAATCTTTCTCTGATTGGAAAATATAATTTCTCTTAGAAATTCGTGATTTCCTACACAGCTGGCAAAACGCAAAGTCGTGAGACTTATTTGGCTGTTGGTCAAACATGTTCTGCTCTTGCTAATTGTTGCAAATATTTGATGAGTGAGACAGAATTGAAATTCATTCTCCTTGGTCATCTGCAGTCGGACCCCATAGAGTTGAGATTTGGATGGTTGCGCAATTATTTTGTCTCAGTTCGGCAAGTTGCGAATAGCAGCACCAAGATAAAAATGATGTCTCTGTTAAGTCATTCGAAATTGACTATTAGCGAGATCGATGATTTCATTGATGATGTACGGATGAAAATGTAAATGCAATTTTTAGATTGTTTAAAAATTTCGGAAAGCCCTAATGACAATATATTATGTTGCAGGAGCAATTGCACATTCCATCCTTCATCAGAATAAGTGTACCAGCTGTAGAGAAATATTAGTCGATGAAAATTTTAAAGACATTGACGAATTAAGATTGAAAAAGCTGGATGTCAACAGAGGAGGGCTATTGAAGCCATCTGAGTCAGTGGCGTCACTAGGGTTGGTGTCACCCGGTGCGGTAACTCAGGGTGTCACCCCCTCTCACGACACCCCGGTCTCCATATTTTTTTTCAGACACCGTATATATGTGCGCATGCGCGACTTTATTATTTTTTTTCCGTTTCCGGGGTCAGGATTTTAGCGATAATTGATATCTATAGGTCAGTGTGAGTATACCAATAATTTCATTAAAATAACGCACTGGCTCCGGATACGTCTAAGACGTACTACGTATTTTTTTCGGGATACGTCTAGCAAACTTTGATGACGTCAGTAAACAGAATGAATGAGAACTCTTATTTACTGCAGACGTTGATGACGTCATTTACTGTTAATAATGGGAGATATATTTTTTTTTCGGGGACCATCAATAGATTTTGCTCCACACCCTAACCCTACCCCTAACCCTAATTCTGAAAAAAAAAATCTGAAAAAAACAATATATGTCTCTGAGAGGAATCGAACCCGTATATAGTTAGCCCTAAATGGGTCACAGAAACGCGCCACAGAAACGAAGCTACAATTTTAATATATAATCAGAAAGAATGGCTCGGTTATGCAATTTCCCGCGAAAAGAAGATAACTTTAAATCATAAGAGTTCATCTTAGACGTATCCGGAACCGGTGCGTTAAAATAATTAATAATAAAAAGTACGCAGTGTCTGTTAATAATTGGAGATATTTTTATTTATTTATAAAAATTAAATACGGCTTTGAATTATTTTAAGAATATAGGCCTAAAACTAGATATTTTGCAGTCGGGTGTCACCCCTCGTGAGGGTGTCACCCGGTGCGGTCCGCACCCCCCGCACACCCCTAGTGACGCCACTGAACTGAGTACACCTTCTCTACTTGCCTACAAAATTGGAAAGTATTCAATTCATTGAAAAGATTAGCAAGTAGTCTGAAACCATTTCTAGGACAAACAAATAATTTTTTTTTTTTTTTAATTGTTGATAGAGTAACAATTGATGAGTCATTGCTGAATGAAGAATTTTTTTGTAATTTTAATTATAATTTAAATGAACTTATTTCTGTTAAATTTTTTAATTGTTCGTCTAAAAATTATGTTAAGCAATTGAATGAGACGGTTCATAAAAAACCAATGAAAAAACGAAAAATAAATACATTGACAAAATAAAGATTTTAAATTAAAAAAATTGTTATTAAAAGTTTTCAAACTTTAATTGCGTTTGTGTTTATTACATAAAAACAAAAGGACCAAATATACAAAACTTCTAAACATGAAGACTAACGCTAAACACTTGATTGTGTGTCAGCCTAAAACGTATTCTGAATTGGTTTTCCTTCCTGATGCTATATCAAGATTTCCATGGATTACCTTTTATTGCATGAACATCTAAATATCATATATTTCCTTATACACAACATTTTTAATGTAGCAGGCGGAGCTGTTATCGAGGAATAGTTGTCTCGTTCAATACGCGAATGTCTGTAAATGTGTGCAGTTGAAGAAGTTATAGTAAATACTCACGACGAAGAAGAAATATTAAATACTCAAGACAAATAATAACACTACTCCATACCATTTAAAAATCTTAATTCATTAATATAAAGAAAGAGTCATTTGATGAACAAAATGCGCACCAAACATACTCTCATTTAGTAAGTCGGCTCTTTTCAATTTCTATAATTTTGGAATTCCCCAGATTATTTTTATACTGACAGTCGACGCGCGCTGTTTTTTTTTTTACTCAGCGAACATGTGACGTAGAACCTATCTTCGTTTCTAGTGATTTCATCTCGTGCGGTGCCGTGTATTTGTAACGTGCAGACCAAAGGTGTGCGGATCTTGAAATTTAGCGTCCGCGTCCATCCATGGATTTCTATCAATGATCCGCGTCCGCTGAATCCTACAACATTGATTTGCAGTCAGTCCGCGCGTCCGCATTGCTGAAATTTAGCTGTTTAAATGACTTGAAATTTTTTATGGTAGCGCTAAAGAAGATCCGCGTCAGTCCGCGAGTCCGCAACTTAACCATACGAAGCGCCGCTGTCAGTCCGCGGATTCGGAAAAGTCTGCGGATCTGCGTCCGAAAGCGGACGCGTCCGCTCATCTCTGGTGCAGAAATGTGGCTTTTATTGCCATGAACATCAAATACACCGCACGGTGTGAGGGTCTGTCAAACGGTCTACCGTCTATGTTAGACGATTATGTATATACTAGCTGAACAGGCCCGAAACCCGGACCGGCTATTAGGCACGCAGTTGGAGTTGAAAATGGTGATATATATTTGAGCGCTTTAACAATCAGTCTATATACAAACATATCATGTCTATCTACTCGAAGTGGCCCCAAAGGACATGAACAGATTATTGTAGCCAAAACACATTTAAGGGACACTTAATAATAAATCAAATAAGTTCATATTTTATATAGTTCATCCCAAAGAAAATAATCCTCATTATGGGCATAGAATCTAAACAAAAACAACCCCCAACCATTAAACTTTGAATCTAACATCCAACTATTTCTTCTATTTCCAATTCTCTTCCACTTAGCCCCACACCCATCTTTCCCTCCCTCCCCCGCCCGCCAACCCCCTTCCACTCAAGACATGCTCGAATCGCAGTGGGTCTCAATGTACATACAACAAACCCTGTTAACAATGCCACGTTACACTTCTCCCTACCTCCCTCCCCCCGTTAAACGCTCCTTTCCCAACCCTACATCCCAATTCCAACAGTTCTTTTTTTATAATTTTATAATTTATCATGTTTAACATGACGTATTTAAAAAAAAAGAGAGACGTGAGGTTAAAAAAATAGCGGCGTTGCATCCCGAATCGTCTGCTTGACTCTCTCCCCTTATTTCCGCAACCATTAAAAATCTTAATTCATTAATAAGATATCCTCGTTGTGTTTAGAATTCCCCAGCATTTCATTTTTATTCAGGAAAGATTAATTTGATGAACAAAATGCTCACCAAACATACTCTCATTTAACATACATTGTCTCTTTTTAGTTTCTATAATTTTGGAATTTCCCAGACTATTTTTATAGAGAAGGTCGATGACACGCGCTGTTTTTTTTTAACTCCGCAAAGGTGTGACGTAGAACTCAGACTTTTTTTTTTAGCGATGTAAGCTTTCAACTCGTACGGTGCCGTGTATTTGTAACGTACAGACATGCGGCTTTTATTGCCATGAGCATACTTTACACCGCACGGTGTGTAGGTCTGTCGGTCGAACCACCGTCTATGTTAGCCGATTATGTATATAGACTAGATATTAAGCCCGTCGTTGCCCGGGAAATCTAGGTGAAATGTGAAACCCCTTCCTAATCAATTTAATTAATTTAATTGGGTAAATGAGGTGCTGATTTATGCCACCTTCCTAATGTGCAGCAGTTCAACAGGAAAATTATTCATCATCTCATCGTCATCTGTTAAAATACAATCATCACTTAAATAGGTCACGTATTCTCCCTCCAGCAGGTCCATAATTTCTCCATTCAACTTCTCGACGTCATCATTTTTGGGACACAAAATTGCCCTGTGGGACATGGTGTCCTTAATTGCACTTATTTTCAAATTAGTTCCCTAGATTTCAATAAATAAATTGCCAGTGAATAACATTAAATTGGGAATTTCAACCACTTCATCGCCCAAGTAATCATTATTCATTACTTTACCATTTCCTAATCTTAACACCGTTCAACATGATCATCCATTTGGTGCTTTGTCACTGTGATATACCTCCCACCTTTATATTAGCAAATGTAATATTTAGAAATAGTATAAATTTAAATTAATAAAAAATGTGTACCTTCGGATGCAGAAGTTTTGTTTTTCACAAACGTAGATAGTGACTTAATTTGTATAGAAAAGTGCAGAATTTCTTTTTTTAGAGCATTTTCGAAAAAAAATGCTATATTGTCCCCGTTTTGTCTGTCTGTCTGTCTGTCACGGGTTGTGACTAATATGTCGAAACCATCCCCTTACTCCAACCCTTAACTACATAGTTTTCATAACATAAGACGTGTATTATACCATGTATTATAATATACGTTCCCGTTCTCAAGTTCTCCCCACCTTCTTTTACCCCACCCCCGTAACTGCATCATAGACCAGGTGTCCGGCGGAATCTCCGCCGACGAACCAAAGTAGCGGTTAACAGAAACACGTTACATTCTACGGGGAATTCTCTCTGACCATCTGACGGCTATTCTCCGGTCGGCGTCTTCAAAGGGACGGAGACCCGGACGAATGTCCAGTTACTACTGTCTTTGTCGGTATGGCGTACTTCTCCCCCCCCCTCATCTAGGCTCCACCCCCTAATTTGAAAGTTTGAAAGAACCAGATATTATATTTGATTGGCTAAGGGTCACGTGGAAGAAAGCGTTTGAATAATGTAAGATAGATTTAGAGACATTCGACGGAGGGAGTGATAGCGAGGAGTCGACTTGTGTGGCTCTGGGTGAGCGATAGAGAGAGAGAGAGACTTAACTAGTGATAACGTCCTTGTTCCCCTCATTCATTTTATATTGGATTATTTGCTGGAGTTTGAATTATCTTTGCTTATGATAAGTCACCAGATCCCTGTTACGGACTGGTGCCTTTGTATAATAAATATATTGTGTCGCTGTACACCCTTGTGGAATTGATTATTCGTCACTTGTTATACGTTTAATTGTTGGTGAGACTGTGTGTGGTAGAAACACAAATACAAATACGAGTCATCATTGAGTCAGCCCTCATACTCTTAGCAACAAGCCAAGGATACCCTCACAGGGGTTCTCAACATCTGAGAGGCTCGTTTCGGGATCGAACCTTCACCTGAAGTAGTATTCTGCACTAACCAGGCGGGGCCGAAGCTGATTCAACAATAGACTCGGGGGCTTAATCTCTGCCACAACTCTTCAACAGGCCAGTTCTTCATCAGACTTGGCCGGTTTGATACGTGAGTAATAAACGCTACGTTCACTCACGTGTATCGTCGGAGAGAACCAGAAGTCTACAATTCTTCAACAGGCCAGTCATTCAGTGGACTCGGCCGTTTTGAAACGGGAGCAGTAAGTGCCACGCTTACTCACATCGTCCGAGTGAAAGTACAGGCGAAGTCAACAAGGCAGTTCTAAGGAAAAGCCGGACTGTTATCGGCGAATAAATAACATTTAGACTTTAGACTTTATGCATGTGTGTAAGATTGTGTACGGTGGAAGATATTTCGTATTCTGTTGAAAGGAGGGAGGAAGCGTCAAGGTAAGCCATTTTAATACACTTCTTTGATTGTGATCATTTGCGAGTGCTCCAACTGTGTGTTAAGCTGCACGGCGAGCTTTAACTGGGTTAACCGTTACTCATTTTAGGCTCGTATTAACGTCACCAACCATGAAATCTATGGAGGAGTACGTACAGTACTTCATAAGCTTGGGGTGCGACGTTAATACGGCCATAAAACACGCTAAATGCGAAAGGGATAGAGAGGTAAAAGAGGCTAGGCTAGAACGGGAAGCAGAATCTGAACGAGCTAGGCTTGATAGGGAAGCAGAATCTGAACGTACTAGGCATGAAGCAGAATCTGAACGAGCTAAGCTTGATAGGGAAGCAGAATCTGAACGTACTAGGCATGAAGCAGAATCTGAACGAGCTAGGCTTGATAGGGAAGCAGAATCTGAACGAGCTAGGCTTGATAGGGAAGCAGAATCTGAACGTACTAGGCGTGAAGCGGAATCTGAACGAGCTAGGCTTGATAGGGAAGCAGAAATTGAACGCGCTAAACACGATAGAGAGCTTTAGTTAGCTAGAATAGCGGCCGAGCAGGAGGCAGCTAAATTAGCATCCGAGGAGAGGGTGGCCCTAGCACGGTTAGAGACGGAAGTGGGGCCGGCAAGCCCAACCCCAAGCAGTCAGTCAACGACATCCTCCAAACCCAAACTCCCCAAACTTGACGAGACGGACAATATAGACGCCTACATTCGTAGGTTTGAACGATACGCTCTGTCCGCGGGTTGGGAACGACATGAGTGGGCCCCCTGCTTGACATCACTACTCACGGGACGGGCCCTGACGACAGCTACCCGCTTGACGGCTGACGAGTTAAATGACTTTGACTCATTGAAGGCTGCCCTCCTAAAGTCATACGACTATACGGAGGAAAGCTTTCGACGTAAGTTTAGAGGGGCCCATTTAGAAAGAGGGGAGACCTACCCCCTATTTGGTGCACGTCTAGCCGACCTCCTGACGAGGTGGGTTGAGCTCAGTGGGACAGAGCATAGCTTTGATGGTGTGATGGACCTCCTGCTCAGGGAGCAGTTGATGGACGGGGCCCCTAGTGGGTTACAGGTATTCCTAAAAGAGCGGAAACCAGTGTCATGGGACGAAATGCTCACCTTGGCCGAGAATTACAGGGAAGCTCGCCATGGCAAGGGCCGCGAGTTTTCCATAAGCAGGGAAGGAGAGGCGGTTGAGGCCGAAAGGGCCCCAACAAGTGAGGTAGATGACAGGAGGGAGGCTCCTAAAGATAGGACGAGGGCCCCAGTAAACGGGAACCGAGTGTTCAGCCACCCGACTAACGCTAAGTCGGTGTGCTACACGTGCGGGGCCCCAGGGCACCGCTCTGTTTCATGTAAGCTGCAGAGAAATGCACCCCTTGCTAGAGGGGTAGGGCCCATACCTATGGGGGCAGTAGTGGAAGTAGGAGCAGGGGAGAAAAATCTCCCAGTGATAGAGGGCCGCGTAAATGGCCTCAATGTTAAAGTCCTAAGGGACTCAGGTTGTTCAGGGGTCGCCGTAATGGAATCCCTGGTAGGAGATGGAGCGATGACGGGTCGCCGGGCCCAATACAGATGTATTGACGGCACCGTTAGTGAGGCCCCAATAGCCACCATTTCTGTAGACTCTGACTACTATCGGGGCCCTTTAGAGGCTATGGTCCTCCCAAATTCAATAGTGGATTTAATAATTGGTAACATAAAGGGTGCCAAGGCCCCTTGGTCTAATCCAGCAGACCACAGGGACCACCAACATGCCGATGAGGTCAAGGGGCCCAGGCATATTGACTCTAAGGGGAAGTTTAGGGGTCAAACCAAACGCACCAGGGGGTCATGGTTTGATCGTGTCCAGGGAGAGTCCAGGGCCCCAGTCAGGAGAGCGGGGAACCCATGGGGCTCTAAGGTGAAGGGTGAAGCTATGAGGAAGGTAGAAGGGCATAAGGGCTCATGGCGTGACAGACGGAGCAAGGGAGGTAAACAGACGACGACCCCGACGGTGATTAAATCACGGACGGACGATTGTAGTAGAGACGGTGATATGACGGGACGGATAACTCCTCAGGTTTTTCCCGATCAGAGTAGACCTATTTCTAGATACCCACCTAGGGCCACCAAACATGTCACCTATGAAGAGGGGCCACCTAGGAGACGATCCCTTTCTCCTGAAAGACTGTTTACAACACGACCCACGAGTAGAAGTAGGCGCGGTAAAGCTGAGAGTGTAAACCATGAACTACGCTTAAACCACGGAGATTTTCCCAATGGGGAGGAGTCGGGCCCTAATAAAGCTAGGCTATATATTCCCCCGTGTAAACGGGACAGGTTAGGCGTGGGGGCAGATCTGATGAGTCGGTGCCCAGCAAACCTAGTCGGCAGCTGCATGTCGGTTTGAGCTCACTCACAAAGGGCCACTCCTGGAGAGGTTATTGGATGGCTTGCCTAGAGTGAGTGAATGTCGTGTGAGTGTAGTTATGTCAATTGTTATATTTATTATGCATGGTTTCCTCTCTATTTCAGGTTCAATGTTGTAACGCTGTTGTATCTATCAATGTAAAGTCATCCCTTCAAAGGGAGACTATCTTGCTTACCCTATTACGTATCCAGTAACCGCCATGTAGGCTTACTAAAACCATTAATTTTGTTTTAAGTGCCACCTTTCGGAAGAAAGAGTGTTCACTATTTTCTTTTTATTTATCTCTGGACCAACTTGTTTTGGCCAGACCATATGTCCGGCTGGCACCATCATGCTGTACGCCGTTGTAATTGTTCTGTTTTATTTTTGGGGTTATTTAAGTATGTATGTTTTTACCCACTGACCCTATCCATTATGGTGTGGTCAGGGTTACTAAGATAAGTTTTCTTTTTGGGTTATTCCAATGTGACCCTCCATTTGTTTTGGGCATTGTTATATAAAGATAGTTACAGGCACATATGTTTATGTATAACCCCGGGTTAATTCGCCCTTTGTTCGATTCCTAACGTATAGAAAGGACTCGTTGTTTTTTTTTCATTTGCTTTATGTTATGTAATGGCCTCACCTACTACGGTGTCGTCACCCCTATGGCTTCGAGTGGGTTGGGGGGTGATGTCACGGGTTGTGACTAATATGTCGAAACCATCCCCTTACTCCAACCCTTAACTACATAATTTTCATAACATAAGACGTGTATTATACCATGTATTATAATATACGTTCCCGTTCTCAAGTTCTCCCCACCTTCTTTTACCCCACCCCCGTAAGTGCGTCATAGACCAGGTGTCCGGCGGAATCTCCGCCGACGAACCAGAGTAGCGGTTAACAGAAACACGTTACATTCTACGGGGAATTCTCTCTGACCATCTGACGGCTATTCTCCGGTCGGCGTCTTCAAAGGGACGGAGACCCGGACGAATGTCCAGTTACTACTGTCTTTGTCGGTATGGCGTACTTCTCCCCCCCCCCCTCATCTAGGCTCCACCCCCTAATTTGAAAGTTTGAAAGAACCAGATATTATATTTGATTGACTAAGGGTCACGTGGAAGAAAGCGTTTGAATAATGTAAGATAGATTTAGAGACATTCGACGGAGGGAGTGATAGCGAGGAGTCGACTTGTGTGGCTCTGGGTGAGCGATAGAGAGAGAGAGAGACTTAACTAGTGATAACGTCCTTGTTCCCCTCATTCATTTTATATTGGATTATTTGCTGGAGTTTGAATTATCTTTGCTTATGATAAGTCACCAGATCCCTGTTACGGACTGGTGCCTTTGTATAATAAATATATTGCGTCGCTGTACACCCTTGTGGAATTGATTATTCGTCACTTGTTATACGTTTAATTGTTGGTGAGACTGTGTGTGGTAGAAACACAAATACAAATACGAGTCATCATTGAGTCAGCCCTCATACTCTTAGCAACAAGCCAAGGATACCTTCACAGGGGTCCTCAACACTGTCATCACCCTATATCTCAACAACCATAAGTCCTAGACCCATGATGTATATATCATTTTGTAGGTCTTGGCCTGCCAAGAAAAAGCTTTTTTCCATTTCGCGATCTGACCTCTCAGGGCCGTAAAAGGGGCCTTATAAAGTACCGTTTTTTACTATATAAGCTATATTAATAATGGACCGCCCTATATCTCAGGAACCATAAGTCCTAGACCCATGATGTATATATCATTGTGTAGGTCTTGGCCTGCCAAGTGTACATCAAAAAAGTCCATTTCGCGATTTGACCTCTCAGGGCCAAAATATAAGATTTTGTTATGTACCGTTTTGCTTATATTTTAAATATAAATAATAAAAGCTAATCAAAGGGGCGTAATCATTATTTATTTTTATAACAGTTATTCAACATGACATTATCTTTTTTCAGATATATGCATTACACAATTGAATTTATAAACATTTCCAAAATTTACAAATATTTACTGAAAGATAACAAACGTATTTGAAAATGCGCTAACACGTCCTGTGTCCAGAATGGAACAGGCTTAATTGCTTGTTTTAATATTATAAACTTTATTTACGAACGCGCTGGCTAGTGACATTGACCTACGTTTGACTCATTTTGACGATTTTAAAATGCTATCTGTTGTAATTGACGATGTTAAAATGCTATCTGTTGTAATAAAAACTAAAATAATTTGAATGATATTATAAATTATAATTATTATTTAATATTTAGGACTTTTACAAACTACAGAAACTATTTAAAACTGTAGATTTTTGAAAAATAAAAATCGAATCGATTGAGCCCAAGCGCCATTTTGAATGATGTTGTCGTGACTTCGCTGGTCACGTGATTACTTTATCAAATACTATTGTTTTATTTATTATTTCTGGAGGTCGTTTATTTATAGAACGGATTCCCCACACGGACGGAAGGGACCCGGACAAACTTAGCTGCGTTATGATGTATATATATATATATATATATATATATATATATATATATATATATATATATATATATATATATATATATATATATATATATATATATTAGGTAGGGTCAACATTTTTTTTTATTGAAACATTATTAAAAAGTTGTTACATCATGGTAGTACATGGAATATGTACAAATATTTGAAAACTACATAGTTTTACTACTCCCAACTTTTGTTCGAAATTTTTACTATATTTACTATGAGTTTTTGTGACTGAACATGTTAAATTTGTGACCTAGGTTATTCAAAAAAGAAATGATATGCATATAAAATTTGTGTTTTATCTTTATAACCTTTTTTATGAATAACTAATTAGTTCAGACAACTGGGATAAGCATTGCATCCATTTTCCTCTCAATATAACTGGTGTACCATGTATTCATTATCGGATCACGCATGGTTGTTTTATTTCATTTTTGATTAATTTTTCAATTATTTTATTAAGTTCTTCTATGAATATGAGTTCTTCTACAAGAAGTGCAACTGTACATTCTGTGTTTGGGTCAGCAGCTGAATTGCCTAAAAGACAACTTCCAACCAGTGAAGATGTTTTCAAGGCTATGGTGGATGCTTAAAATGGAACAATACAATCATAGCCTTCATTCACGAGCGCACGCATTAGCGCATGAAGTTAAACAATTATATGACCAGGCTAGTATCCCTACAAATGACATTACCAGTATAATTGTTCGAGTAAAAAGATGCAGGTGTTAGGGATAGAGGAGACTGTAAATGTCCACAATCAGTAATAATTTCTGTGCTTGAGTGGGCATTTTGGGTGGATCAAAAGATGGCAAGAAATATGTTCATAGACAATGTTGACAAGCAAACAACAAAAATATTACAAAATCGACAGAAAAGAAAACATTCATTGATGCAGGGTGGCGATCAGATAGGAACCACAAATGATAACGTCAATGATGAGAAAGATAATGATATTCCAGATCAGGATGCTGAAGATGATGAACTACTTGATGCAGACTTCTCCAGCGATGAGGAATGTTCCAAATAACAAAACAGATATCAATATGAAGCAGTGGATCGATGTAAACTAAGCAATAGGGATACATGTCTTATCGTTAAAGCTGTGTTGAAGGATTTAAACATGTTAACACCATCTACAGCTCTGGATCTAGCAAAGATGCGTCGACATAGATAGGGCAGCCAAGGAGCATACTGATGAGAGCAAAGATAGTTAACAAAAACGAACATGATTTTTGCGATCCATCTTGTCAAGCTGCGGCCAGAAACTTTTTCTATATGATACAACTGCTTCAGAACCTTGATACTGCTGATCAATCTATTATATTGCCTGCATTGGAAAATAACTCCTACTTTGCACATCCAGAAAACATTCTATTGGCTGCAGTTAGGACAATGTTGAAGAAATTGGAAGATATGCAGTAAATAAAATCATAACAGCACGACATAAACCAGCTCCATGCAGTTAGAATTTTTCAACAAAAATGACATAATCCTGAATATTGCAGCTAAATCATATGATCAGATGATTAACTGGGATCTTTGTGCAGTGACATCCTTTCCTCTGATGGAACATATTTGTGATGATGAACTTAAACGCAACAACCCAATCATACTGGATCAAATTCCCTGTCACTCTCAAGCTGTTGAAAGAGCAATTAAAGAAGTTACTGCTGTTAGTTTGAAAGTGTACGGACATTTCAAACTGTACGGACATAGCTCTCGACATGGGATGGTTTTGCAAACAAAGAAATCAAGGGATGTTCTTCCGAAAGTTGAAAGCAAAGCAAGTTTCCTGTGACAATCCATAAACAGTATTATTCATATGTACATTGTATATTTTGCATGAACGATTTATAGATTTGTACGATTTCATATTACTTATACCAAACATTCTAAATGTTGTAAAATGTCATACATTGGGGGGGGGGGGAATCCGGGTCAAAGCAAAATCTTTTTTTATTATTAAAGTTTAAGACATTTTAATATCTTAGTAATGATATAGTAGATTTAAAAATAATTTTGTTAAAAAAAAATATTAACATATTGATATTTGTGGGTGTGGCATGCCGCCGTCTTGAAATTTATGACCTTTTTGTGGCAAATATTTCTGAAATATTTATAGACTGATTCATATAAAATGTAAATTTTTATAATCAGAAAAGCTTACTTTAGGGAATGTCAAAGTACTTTTTTGATAATGTAATAAATAATTTTTTTATGAATTTTTAAAATTTTGTATGGTGAAAATAAGCAAAAAATGCTAATTTTGAAAATTAAAAAAAAAAGAAAAAGGACTTAAAATTTCTTGAAAAGCCTCTGACATTCTATAAATGCACCTCTTCTACATAAAAATTAGAAGTTTTATCAAAATCTGACAGGTGGTTTTTGAGATTTTCTTGCCATAGTGAAGCAAAATGTCAAAAATATTTTTTCAGAGAAAAATGAGTTTTAAGTTCATATTTTATATGGTACTAGTTGCAAGTACCCGGCTTTGCCCGGGTTTAAAATAAGGTTTTCTGTTTACCTTCTGTTTTCTCCCTACCTCCTCTCTCCCTTCCTCTCTCTCTCTCCCTCCCTCCCTCCCCCTCTCTCTCCCTTTCCCTCCCTCCCTTTCCCCCTCCCTCTCTCCTTCCCTCTCCCATCACCCTCTCTCCCTCCCTCCCCCTCTCTCCCCATCTCCCCCTCCTTCTCTCCCCCCTGTCCACCCCCTCCCTCCCTCTCTCCTCCTCCCTCCCTCCTTCCTACTCTCCTTTCCTCTCTCTCCCCCTGCCCCCTCTCTCTCTCTATTTATCTCTCTCCCTCCCTCCCTCCCTCCCTCCCTCTCTCTCTCCCTCTCTCACTCTCTCTCTCTCTCTCTCTATATATATATATATATATATATATACTTATTATTATGGTTTCACACTTCTTCTATAATCCTTCTTCATCCCTTTACCTTCCTCAAACTGTACAAATCAGGGAGCATGAAAAAACATCAATTCTTTTCAGCATAAAGGCACGATACAGCATCAGCGCGCGTTCTATTAAACTTTATTAGTAGGAAAATTTAAAAATGTAAAATGTATCATCGGGAAATGACGTCACAGAGGAATTTTATTTATGGCGCCGTCGAGATTACTTTAATATAGTAAAATACTAAAATAAAAATAATTAATTACAATTAAACTACCCATCGAGATAAAACGAAACCTGTCCTATAACCTTCCCCATGTAATTATGTATATGTGTAACAAATTTCACGTTATTTGGTTGTCTGGATCTTGAGTTATAAGGGAACAGACAGACAGACAGACAGACAACTAATGCGTCTTATAAGTATATATATATATATATATATATATATATATATATATATATATATATATATAAATATGTGTATGTGTGTGTTTGTGTGTGTATGCTTGCATGCAGACCCGCAGCGTGCGGGAGAGCCTGGTGGGCCGGGCGACCCCTTTGGTTTTGTCTGCCCCGCCCCTCCTGCTTGTTTGTTCTACTTAGTAACATTTATTTCCTGGCCCCCCTCCCTCCGCTATTGGCCTGGCCTCTGTTGTAGAATGCCTGGCCCCTGCTGTAGAATTTTCACGCTACGGGGCTGCTTGCATGTGTGACTTCAGCATCATGAATTACACTGGTAAACAGTGATTTCATTGCCGATGATGTTAGAATCATTTTATACAAAGTCAAAAGTGCTGATTTAGAATATGTAAGTGCTTTTGCTAGATTGGCTCTATTTTACAAGATAATTATAATTAATTAAATAATTTATGCACCGTGTTTGAAAATCGTCAAGAATTCCATGAATTAAAATAGTATTCTGTTACGACTTCTCCCCCGGTGCGCACCGTGCATCGAGATATTGAACGTGATGACGCGGTAGAGACAGTGACGTGGAAGCCGGAAGAAATTGGCCATGTTGCAGTTGTTGTTGTTTATTTAAGTTTATAGATATTAGTAAATACTCTTGGAGCTCACGCCAGCCTGTGTGTTGTTTTAATTCCATAAACAAGAATTTTTAAAGAGTTGTAACATTGGTGTCAGAAGTGGGATTTCTTTTCTGAAAATGGCCGGTAAGAAGCTAAGTAAACTTCTAGTTGTAGAGTCTGTAATTGAAAAATTAAGAAAGGAAATGAAAGAAGGCCAGAATGAAATGAAAGAATTACTTAAGAATGAAAGGAAAGAATTACTTCAAGCAATAAGAGACGAAATAGGAGATCTGAAGGAAGATCTTAACACTAGAATTGAGAAGGTGAAGGTTGAGATTAACGAAAAGGTCGACGGCCGGATAATGGAACTCCAGGCTCAGATCAAGGACACAACTGCCAGGTATGATGGAGAAATTGGAGATATCAGGGAAGAACTGAGGAAAGTTCAGCAATGAAAACTGCAAGACTTCAGGCTCGTGAAGCAGCAATGAAAACTGCAAGACTTCAGGCTCGTGAAGCAGCAATGAAAACTGCAAGACTTCAGGCTCGTGTAGCAGCAATGAAAACTGCAAGACTTCAGGCTCGTGTAGCAGCAATGTCGACTACAAGACTTCAGGCTCGTGTAGCAGCAATGAAAACTGCAAGACTTCAGGCTCGTGTAGCAGCAATGACAACTGCAAGACTTCAGGCTCAGACATGAGCTCAGCAGACTAATTGATTACTACTTGATGCCATTCGACAAGCGAGTCAAAGTGAATTAAAAGACCAAATAATGTGTTGCTAGGCTTTCACTCGATACAAAGAGACATGCAGTATGAATACAGAATGACCCCAGCACAGAACACAGCGTCGTGAGTGTTGGGCATAGCGCCAACAATGTTTGATTGACAGACATGGAAGTGAGGTGATTTGGATAACCCATGGTTATCACGATAACTACATCCATCCTGTAAGATATCAGCTTCACTCATGGGAACT
The DNA here is from genome assembly GCA_021962125.1 of Bulinus truncatus. Lineage (NCBI taxonomy): Eukaryota > Metazoa > Mollusca > Gastropoda > Planorbidae > Bulinus > Bulinus truncatus. The sequence goes on along the minus strand of JAGDYQ010000058.1, from coordinate 4,712,080 downwards.
GTGCAGGTCTTTTCTTGCCCATAGGTGTCTAGATTAGACAGTCAAGCTTTCATGAAAATCTCAATTTTATTCTCGACATAATAAAGTACAACACGTCCATGGGTGCTCAGGCAAGGCCGATTGAACTAATGAAAGATGAGGAGTTTACATCTAAATTGGCTGCAGTTGAACTGCAAGCCTGGAATGCTTTCAAAGATGTTGTCAACAATTTCTTAGGTAACTTCAAGTCAGACATTTACAAAAGTCTTGTTAAAAACATGGTGGCAAAATTTCGGGCTTTGGGTTGCCACATGAGTGTCAAGTTGCACTTTTTGGACTCCCACGTTGACTACCTTCCTGCAAATCATGGTGCGTACAGTGAAGAGCATTGTGAAAGGTTCCATCAGGACATTTAGACAATGGAAAGTAGATACCAAGTGCAAATAAACAACTGGACCAGAGAAGAAGACAAAGCCACGGCCCTTGTCTTGGCTCTTAGAGGTAAGGCCTCTGAGATGCTCCGAACTGTCAACGACCCGGGAAATTATCAAGCTGTTGTAAAAGCACTAGAGGTACGGTACGGCGACGAGCACATGCAAGAAGTGTTCAGAGTTCAGTTGAAATCGAGGCAACGAAAATCCGGGGAATCTTTGCAGGAATTAAACACAGATATTGAAAGGTTAGCGCGCCTATCTTACCCTGCCGCGGCACAGGAATTTGTGGACGTCATAATAACCGACACTTTCATCGATGCCATTCGTGATCCAGACCTAAAAAAGGCCATTATGATAAGTGGGAAACGCAAAGCCAGTGAAGCATTGGTGTATGCTCTGTCTTACGAAGCAGCTAAGAACGCGTCCAGGACCGACCACCATGCCAGGCAACTGGAAGTTAATGAAGATGAGCAAATTAACAAGATTCGCAAGGTGGTCGAAGAGGTCATTACCTCAAAAGAACAAAAGATAAGCGACGATTCGAGGAATGCTGATATGGGTGATACTCGCTGCTGGAATTGTGGCGCCTCCGGTCATGTTCGGCGATACTGTCCAAGACAGCGGGCAGTATTCCGCCGGACAGAACAGAACCCCCCAGCTCCCAAACCGCTGGAACTACCAGGGAAACTAACGTCTGCTAGCTTCGTAGGGCGGAAGCTGGCAAAACACTCCAACAAAGCCCGTAAAGTCGTCATTCCCATTGCAACTATTGGGATTGAAATCAAGCCTGTATGTAAAAGGAAAAATTGGACAGTTTGAGTGTAGATTTCTATTGATACTGGGGCGCATCACGCTCAATCCTGCGACCCGATGTAGTCAAAGACATACAATTGAATAACGTGAGTGGACATTTATTAAAGACAGCAAGTGGTGAATTAATGCCGATCTTGGGACGAACTAAAACTGAATTCCAACTAGGGGATGAATTGTTCATTCATGAATTTTTGGTGGCTGACATTGTCGACAAATGCATTTTGGGGCTAGACTTCATGCACTTATATGGCCTTACACTGAACATTGGCGTAGGCACGTTACAGTGTGGGAAAAAGGAATTTCCCCTTCTTGGGAAAGAGGATGATGAGAATGTCATAAAGAGGATACTACTCATTGAAGACATAAATGTGCCTGCTCAGTCGGAGTTTATCATCTGGTGTAAACTGGACTATGGTGGAAATGGAATAAAAACGGTCATAGTGGAGGCTGATCACGGAAATAGTCGAGGACTTGCCGTTGGGAAAACGGTGGTGACAATCAATGGCTCCAGGTTGGTACCAGTACGAGTAATGAAACATTACAAACTCTGGATCAAACCTTACGAAAAGACAGAGTCATCGCCATCTGTGATGAGGTCAATTCTATAACAAACTGCGAGGTCGACTGCAAGTTAGTAGCCAGGGGTTATGGAAAGAATCAATTGTTAGAGAAACTTTTGTCCGACTTGCGAAAGGATTTACCTTTGAGTGACTATTAGAAGGCAGAAGGTTTACGTAAATTATGCAGATATCATGGCTGTTGAAGAAAAGGATTGCGGGAGAACAGACTTGGCTCAGACATCGAATCGAACACCGGAAAAGCACAGCCAATACGACAGATACCACGCCGTCTACCTTTAGCAAAGCAACAAGATGCAACCGACATGCTAGAACAAATGCATAAACAGGGAGTGATTGAACCGTCTAACAGTCCTTGGAGTTCGCCTGTTGTACCGGTAAAGAAAAAGGATGGAACATGTAGATCGCTGTGTAGACTACAGAGCATTGAACGAGGATTACGCACAAGGACAGCTATCCACTACCCCGTATTGATGACGACTTTGGATATACACTGTTAAAGGCTCAAATCTTTTCCACTCTTTGATTTGAAAAAGTGGATACTGGCAGGTTGGGTTAAATCCCAAGGATAAAGAGAAGACCGCCTTTCGGACAGGTAACGGCCTATGGCAATTTACTGTTATGCCCTTTGGCTTATGCAACGCACCTGCAACTTTTGAACGGCTAATGGAGCACATATTACAAGGTCTGAACTGGAAGACGTGCCTTGTTTATCTTGATGACATAATCGTAATTGGGAAGACGTTTGACGAGCACCTTACAAACCTAAGATAAGTTTTTCAGCGTATTCGGAGTGCTGGGATGAAACTCGGCCCACAGAAGTGTTCACTTTTTAGAAAGAAAGTGAAGCATCTGGGCCATATTGTACTCTAAAGATGGCATAAGTACTGACCCTGAAAAGGTTGAAGCTGTCAAAAGTTGGCCAAAACCGACAAATGTGCAGGAACTTCGAAGCTTTCTGGCACTCTGCACATACTATCGTCGGTTTGTGTCGGGCTTTTCCAACATTGCCAGAGAACTTCATAGGCTCACGGAGCAAAAGAAGCCATTTCATTGGAGCGAAGAATGCCAACAGTCTTTTGACAAATTAAAGAATGCACTAAGCTCTTCCCCGGTACTGACTTACCCAGTCCCTGGTAAAACATTTATACTTGATACAGATGCTAGTAATACCGGGTTAGGTGCTGTGTTGTCCCAGAGGATAGATGGCATAGAGAATGTTGTATCCTTTTACAGTCGAACTCTGTCGAAGGCTGAGAGGAATTATTGTGTAACCAGACGAGAACTTCTGGCAGTTGTGGATGCAATAAAACACTTCCACAAGTATTTGTATGGCCAAAAATTTACTTTGAGAACAGATCATGCGGCACTGAAGTGGCTCTTGTCCTTTAAGAGCCCAGAAGGACAGATTGCTCGTTGGATTGAAAGATTGCAGACTTACGACTTCGATACCCAACATCAGCAGGGGATTGCCGCATAATAATGCATATTCCTCTATCACGTCGACCATATAGGCTGAAGTGCAAATACTGTCAAAGGTTAGATGAAAAAGAAATCAATGATGTTGAGTGTTGTGCACGATTGAGTTAGGTGCTTCAGAACCATGGTCTGATATGAGTCTTCGAGAGGATCAGCTGAAGGATGAGGATCTGGCTCCAATTCTTTTTGTGCAGGGAAAGGAAGAAGGACAAAGGCCGTGGACTGGCTGAGAGTAGCGGAAAAGAGTGCCGCCACGAAGGCCTATTGGGCTCAGTGGGACTCACTGATATTAAACAGGGGAATCGTCAAACGGGTTTGGGAGTCAACTGACGGCAGCTCTCACCGCATGCAATTGTTGCTCCCTAAGTCGAGAGTGGTCGAAGTGTTAAAAGAGATGCACAATGGTGTAACAGGTGGTCATCTTGGAGTAAACAAGACATTGTAGAAGGTGCGCCGCAGTTTCTACTGGTTCCAGTACCGGAAGGATGTAGAGGACTGGTGTAGAAAATGCAACCAGTGTGCAGCAACAAAAGGGCCGAGGAACAAACCTCGGGACCGCATGCAGCAGTACTTTACTGGAGTCCCCTTTGAGAGAATTGCTATAGACGTTGCAGGACCCTTCCCTGAGACCAGGCAAGGGCACCGCTATATCTTGGTTATCAAAGACTATTTCAGCAAGTAGCCAGAAGCTTTCGCTATGGCGAATCAGGAGGCCAAAACTAACGCGGACATAGTGGTTAATGAGTGGATCAGTCGTTTCGGAGTCCCGATGGAGCTCCACTCGGACCAGGGTCGAAACTTCGAATCAAAATTATTTCAGGAGATGTGCAAAATCCTGGGGATTCAAAAGACAAGAACAACCCCGTTACATCCACAATCGGATGGGATGGTCGAACGGTTTAACCGGACGCTGGTGCAGCACCTGGCAAAATTGGCAGATGACCGCCAGGACGACTGGGACACTCACATACCACTGTTTCTGATGGCCTACCGAGGAGCCACCCACGAAACGACGGGTCACTCGCCATCAACGATAGTGTTTGGCCGGGAACTCCGCTTATCTTGTGACCTTCTGTTCGGGCTTCCCAGAGACGCTCCCTCCATGGAAACAGATTATGCCAACGGACAGAGATCTCGACTTGAGGAACTACATTCTAGGGTTCGACAAAACATCAAAATCGCTAGTGACACTATGAAAACCAAATATGACAAACGGGCAAACTCGTCTGGTTTTCAAGAGGGAGACCTAGTCTGGCTTTACAACCCACAGAGACGTAAAGGACGAAACCCAAAACTGCAGAGGGACTGGGAGGGCCCCTACCGGGTCATAAAGAGACTTAACGACGTCGTATACAGAATACAGAGAAACACCCGCACCAAGATGAAAGTGGTTCATGTGGACAGACTGTACAAGTACTGTTGTGACAACTGACATGTCCGGGACGGACAGATCTAAGAGGGGGGCAGTGTTACGACTTCTCCCCCGGTGCGCACCGTGCATCGAGATATTGAACGTGATGACGCGGTAGAGACAGTGACGTAGAAGCCGGAAGAAATTGGCCATGTTGCAGTTGTCGTTGTTTATTTAAGTTTATAGATATTAGTAAATACTCTTGGAACCCACGCCAGCCTGTGTGTTGCTTTAATTCCATAAACAAGAATTTTTAGAGTTGTAACAATACTAACAAATAGTAGTGAAACTGTTAATAGTCATGCAGAAATTTGTTCAAAAATATGTGTAATAGTGTTATAGAAGAAAACATTTTCATTTCCAAAACTAATTTTGTCTAATTAATTAATTAATAAATAGGTTAATTGTCTATGGTAATGCATTAGCACATCGCTGTTTGCTCGACTTCCTTTTGTGTGTGTCGTTGGGGCCATTGCGCTGGAGGCTCCAACAGTAGTCAGCCATCATATATGTTTCCCATCTTCCTTGATATTTCTCCTTCATCACCCTCATATCCTGATGGAACCTCTCGCCTTGTTCCTCACTGAAGTCCCCAAGGTTACCTGGAAATTTGTCTAAATGACTGTGCAGGTAATGTACCTTGATGCTCATATTTGCTCCTATGTACAGTTAGCGAGCATATCTTGCACCAGTTCTTCGTAATTCTCTGCTCTGTTATTACCTAAGAAGTTCCTGACAACTGAAACAAAACTGTTCCATGATGAAGCTTCATGGTGATCCATGAAATTAGTAAAATTTCGATCGTTGATGAGTTTTCGAATCTGAGGACCGTCAAAACCCCCAGCTTTCAGCTTCTCCATGCTCAATCCGGGGAATGATCTGCAAATATACTTGAAGCAATTGCCAGATTTGTCCAAAGTTTTAACAAATTGTTTCATTAAACCTAATTTAATATGAAACGGTGTGAGAATGATTTTATTTTTGTCAACCAGTGGCTTGTTGATGATATTTTCTTTACCTACAGTCATGGTTTCCCTTGCAGACCATGTCACTCTTGTCCAATGATCTTGCCTTGCCCTGCTATCCCAAAGGCACATGAAGCATGGGTATTTAATGTATCATGACTGCTGCCCAAGCAAGAAGTTTACCATTTTTAGATCAACACAAATTGAACACTGATGCTCATAATAACGGATTTTCTGCAATACAGTTTTGATATTCTCATACTCTTCTTTAAGTGTTGTTGAGTGAGCAATGGGAAGAGATGCATAACGGTTACCATGTGTAACAGAACGCATTTCAAGCTTCTGATGGAACTGTCTATAACAAGACGCCAGTCTTCAGAATGGTAGTCTTGTAGTCCCATTTTGAGCAGAAGTCCAGGGATGTCGTTACAGTAAACAATATCTTCCTCTTGGCTGAAATATGGAAGAAAAAACTCTTCTCCTTTCCTATAAGATGTTATTTTAACTTCTGGTTTGAGAAAATTTCTTTCATTAAGCCTGTACGCTAAAATCTCAGATGCTTGCTTAGACAGATTTAGGTCTCGTATCAGGTCATTGAGTTCTTCTTGGCTGAATGGTTGAGGTGTTGAAAAACTTCCTTCATAATCGCTTCCACTGTTTTCACGTGCCAAAAACTCCAGATCTTGCCCCTTGTCGAAGTCTGATTGTGAAAGCTGTAATAATCCAGTAAACACTGGTATAGGAACTTCAGTGCTATGTGGAATTGGTCTCCTTGCAGATTCAAGATCAGGATAATCCCACTTAGATTTCTTGTGGCGATTGAAGCCTTTAACATTCACAATACAAAAATAACAATCACCAAAATGGTCTTTCGGCTCTCGCAATACCATTGGTACACCGAAACTTAGACTTTTCTTCTCACCATTTGTCCACTGCCATAGGCTCTCCACACAGTTTTTGAAGACCTTATGGGAAGCCCAAGACTTATCTTGGTCTCCCAGCTTTACACCGAAATAAGCCAAATATGCTTGCTGCACAAATTCGGTTAAATTTCTTCTTTGCTTTTCAATCATGTATTCTCCACAGATATAACAGAATACATTCGGATTATTTGTGCAGCATCTTCGTGATGAACTCATGATGTCTTTAGAAAGCAGAGATAAAATAGAAAAAAATAAACCAAGTTATAACTTGGTATAGTTAAATTAAACTGTAAGTACTATAATACAATCAATCTTCGACTTAAAAACTATACAATGTGACGTAGTACAAAAAATTTACACACCAATTACAGCGAGATAGACAGAGACAAATCTATAATACAAATTTTACATCATGTGTTCCGGTTTCCGTCTGTCATCGCTACTTCCGTCTGTCATTGCGACTTCCGTCTGTCATCCAACATGGCGGCACAAACAATTCAAAGATGGCAGAAACATTTACTGTTTTCTTCTTAACTTGCATGATCCGGCTACCAACTGGCCAGCCGAGTAAGAATCAACTCCTACATGGCTGCCAGAATTGAATTGTACCAGCCATATGTTTAGTGCCGAGGTGACAAAACACCGTACACTAAAATACTGCAGGTAAGATGATGAATGCCAAATGGCAATCGCAATGTTGTAACACTGTTTTCGACCGCCTCAATAATTTCCAAAGGGCAATAAAGCGATCTTAGGAGAGCTAACACAAAATCATGCCAAAATATTTTGTGATACTCTCCGAAATAAATTTGTCCACCGAAACGTACTTACATAGGCCTCTGTATATCCCACAGTATCGTAAAAAATCTATGGTGTTCAATTTGTTATTAAATGAGAAGCGATCATAAAAGAAATATTTACAGAAATCGTTCAATTAATATTCTGTGTTATGTTTCACAATTTAAATTTTAAACCAAAATTATGGATACCTCAATATAATGTAATATTTATATTGTTTAAATTGTTTTTATTTCTAAAATATGTCTATTTCTAATGTTCAATTATTTCCCTTTATTACCAACCTAAAATACGTCACATTTTTTTTTCATTTTTTTGACTATTACGTCACATGAATGAATTGAATAAGGGTTGAGTTTGAGAAGCGCCGTACACAACGTTTACAATGCAAACTAACCCATTTATGATGGGGGCTTCACACAGAGGGTGTATGGAGGGGGCCCAGTTTGAGGAGGGCCCCCAAAATACTTTTTAAACTAAATATTAAGTACATTATCTCATGTCAAAATGTAGTGGCTCCCGAAGATGCCTAAAATCCATTGGTTCGGTATTGGCTTCACAGAACTATAATGTTGAAAGCTTTGATATACCTTTTTTTTTTTTAAGAGGCCTAATGTTTTCTGCGTCTGCGGCCTCAACTGCAATGATGGAATACTAAGTTTTTAATTGAAGGTCAGCTAAAAGCTACACAACGATTCTTTCTTCTCGGGACCAAGCTTGAGAAGCGTCAAAAAATTATCTCATGTCAAAATGCAGGGGCAGCCCCCAAAGAGGCCAAGTCCACCGGGCCCCTAAATCCCTAGGTTCTGCAGTGCCGGGTCGGCAATTTTTCTTAGTTAATTGTACTATGCTATAATGTGTATACCAGTAAATAAACCACCTGATAAACATGTAGCGTTTTGCTTAACACAAGCACTCACGTCTCTCTATTTTTTTAAATACGCCATGTTGAACATCATAAAACATTAAATGAATAACTGTTTGGAAAAGAGTCCATTAAAATATTATGAAGGAATATGATTTTAAGAGTTGTTGTTTATGTTTACCCATAGTGAGGATTATTTTCTTTGGGAGGAACTATTTAACATATGAACTTTATTTGATGTATTATTAGGTGTCCCTATTCTCAAATGTATTTTGGCTACAATAATCTGTTCATGTCCTTGGGGCCACTGCAAGTATATAGACTGATTGTTAACGAGCTAATATATATATCACCATTTTCAACTCCAACTGTGTGCCTACTCGCCGGTCCGGGTACCGGGCCTTTGATAACTAGTATTCTACAAACTTTTCAAGCGACCACGCACTCGTTATTCGATCTCAACTTCCTGGTGATGTCATAATGCCATAACGTCATCGAAATATATAATCTCGGCGGTTCGTAACAAAATAAAATATTTCCAACCTCCTTCATGCTTCAGAAACGCCGCTGTAAAACTTCAGATATAATAATTTCAATGACACACAACAGACACCACACTTATTGCATTTGTTTTACGCAAAGGGTACAATCATATTTTCAAGAGTGTCCAATATCTCAGAAACTAGAGCCAATTCAGCAAAAGCAGTGGCAGTTTTGAAATCAGCAACCATGAATTGCTATAAATTCATTCAAACATTCTTGGCAATTCGCAAAATGTTTTTTTTTGTTGAGCTGTGTTATCAATGGACAGGCGACTGAAAGGTCCTATTTTTAAAACTCTCTGTTACTAAAACATCAAGAAAGTTCACACAATTTGAAGAATGTATTAGCTTAGCTTAGACCAATGTGTGATTGATGGTAGGGGATTGGAAAGGGGTCACTAGATCTAAATTATCTTCCTGCCCACTCAACCCTTCTGTATTTCACTTTCAGAGATTGCTGCCAAGATAGCACTGATCCATACAGGCAAAATATCAAGTTGCTCATTGCCTATTCAACCTAACACAAATTAGTTCAGCTGCAAAATCATTTTTAATTTCATCATATCGCAAGAAATGTGATTTTTAAAGAAATATTTTATAGTCTGTTATTTTTTATAAATGTGTTTTCTTAGAAAAATGTTCTATATATTGTTGTTACAGAATTACTATTTATTCATTACTACCAATCCAATAAACATCTATCTAAACAACAACTAAACTAAACTAATACATCTAAACAATAACTAAACTAAACTAATATATCTAAACAACAAAACTAAACTAAAATATCTAAACCACAACTAAACTAAACTAATAAATCCAATATAAAAATAACTACAAGTGAGTCGAACGTGTTACGTCTTTAAGGTAACAAACTCGCTGTCTAAAAATAGCTAACTGTCCTTTCTCTCTGGTCACTAACTTATAACTAACACTAGAGTTGTTTCACCCCCCCCCCCATCTCCTTTCATACTCCTGTCTAGCTGCCATGCACCGCACCTGTCCAGGTGATAAATGGCGCAGAGTCGTGGTTCATTAGATGGCAATGACCATGCTTTCGGGAGAGTGGAGATACAACAATATTTATATATATATCATTATATGTATCTATAAGTTTTTTTGTTGTTAAGTCGAACATTGAATGAAATCTATGACTGCCTTTTTATAACATACGAACACACCCTGGCAGCAAAGCCGTCTTTATTATTTTATCAATTTATTTCGTCGATGTGACAAATCTAACAGCCTATCAAATGAATGAACAATAAATTGTTAAAAACTACTAAAAGCCGGGATTGGGGACCTCGGATAAGTACCTAGTTTGGCTCTTGACTTAAGGATAATTTGACATTAAGACACACTAATTGATGCCATAACACGAGAGTGGCCAAAATGCGGCTCTTCGATGAAATTGACGTAGCTACCTATAAGCCTCTTATATATGTATATATATATATATATATATATATATATAGCGTTAAATAGATAGAATTCTCTTGAATCTTTTCTCATGAACGACATATTTAGGAATCGATAAAAGCTCAAGCCAACACTACTCATATTTTTATAGACGAACACATAAAACTAAGAATTCAAACTTTATTAAAACGAATTCACCACTAACTTAAAGTCATACACTATCCATTCATATATATATATATATATATATATATATGAGTATATATGTATTTCTACCGTGCTTTATCCGGTTTTTCCCAACCAAACTACATTTTCTTCACTTTTAGTTTTAACGTCAAACTTTGTGTTCATCTAAAGTCTGCTTTTTAAATATTGATTTGTCTTATAGAGCATACTTATATTTGATTGGCTGATCCTAAACTTTTTTTTTCTATTCACTAGTATAGATAACTTTGCAGCTAATGTCATCTCCATGACGATCACTGAAGATGATGCCAGAAAGCGAAAATTCCCATCGAATCCCGTGTTAAATAGTCCTCACAACATCGCATTTAGAAAATAAAGACCGCATTAAAACTACTATCTATATGCATCCGTTTTCAGAAAATATTGTTGTGGTAGCCACTATAAAGAGTGTCTTTTCTGGTGTGTTTATAAACAATTATGTTAAAATAACGCTGTTAGTTTGCTGTTCCTCGGTGTATTAAGTTCACCATGTGAATAAGGAAAATAGATTTAAGCTTGACATCAACTAATGATAGACACCATACCACTAGACGAGCAGCTGATATCTAAAGTTTTACTCCTGATACTGCCGTTTAAAAAATATTGTCCATGTTTTTGTTGTTCTATACTCATATATGAGTTCATTAATCAGGACCGTATTTAAGTCGTCGGGGGCCACTCGCCTTACTCTCGGCTTGTCAAATACAACATTTCGTAATACATACATGCAATAAACATTTGGTTCAATTGATCTGCTGACTGGATAAGATCCGTTTCCAAGAGAATACTTTTAAAGATTGGGGAATGTTTCATATTTTTGAACAAACATATTCAATGAATTCTCTGATTATGAAACGAATAGGCTACATTTGTGATTAATGCTATATAATATGGAATTATTATCGACTCTACCTTCTTAATTAAGCGAACATTTGTAATTCGCTATGTTCTCGCTATGTAGTTGAGCGATTTCTTCAATTTATTGTTAGCATCATCGAACGTCACAGAGTGGATATCACGGTGGCAGAATATGAGTAATACGAGTGGCATTTATTCTTGTGAGCAAGCTAGACTCAAAGAAATACATTTTTAAACAGAATGGGTTCCATTTTCTGCCAGCCTTAACGTACAATATCAACTGTCGCAAGAGAGTTTTCAGCTGTATTAGATAATTTTGTTAATATACCGGCTAGAGTAGGGACGATTCATCGGAATTGGTATCGGGAATCGAAAGAATCGATACCGGCATCAAAATCGAATTGAAGGATTTTAAACCTAATTTTCGATTCCTTTTTTTAATCCTGACGTTCACTGTTTAGACTATGATACACTAAAATGTCATCTTTGTTGGTGAAATGTGTAGGGCCATGTGTGTACATATTGTGCACTAGCATTATTTTATAAGTTGAATTAATTCACCCACACTATGAATACGATTTTCCCAAAACAATTTTTCGCTGTCTAAATCCGTCGTTATCAATACTTATGTACAGCTATATATCTATGGGTATAGCTATCCTTCTGCCACCGGAGGGGTCTATGTCGAGTTATATGCAGAGCCTAAAATATATTTTTTTTTAAAACTATGGTTAGGTCAGTGGCGTCACTAGGGTTGGTGTCACCCGGTGCGGTAACTCATGGTGTCACCCCTCTCATGACACCCCGGTCTCCATATTTTTTTTTCCCCAGAGACCGTATATATGTGCGCATGCGCGACTTTATTAATTTTTTTTTCCGTTTCTGGGGTCAGGATTTTAGCGATAATTGATATTTATAGGTCAGTGCAAGTATACCAATAATTTCATTAAAATAATTAATAATAAAAAGTACACAGTGTCTGTTAATAATCGGAGATATTTTTATATTTGGCATTCATTTTTTTCGAAGCCTTATAAAGTCATTTGCTGTTAATAATCGTAGATTTTTTTTTTTTTTTAAATTAAATACGGCATTGAATTATTTTAAATTACAAAATAAGAATATAGGCCTAAAACTAGATATTTTGCATTTTGGTGTCACCCCTTGTGAGGGTGTCACCCGGTGTGGTCCGCATCCCCCGCACCCCCCCCTCCTAGTGACGCCACTGGGTTAGGTAACAATAAATAATCTCCCATTGCGCGTTGTCTTAGCCTCGGGGCACCACTCAGGTGCGGTGCAAAAATGGTGATCGTCCCTAATGTCACTCACTTCAACCTGGCTTTTAAAATAAAAATAAAACGGCTACATTTACAAAACAGAGAAATGCTACAAATGTCCTAAAGATTGCACGATTGCACAGGGAAAATCTAAAACAATACTAATAAACAGAAAAAAAACACGCCATGTGTTCGAATTTTAAAGCATGTTCGTATTGTAAGGAATTTGTATACTTACTTTGGATTCAAAGATTTCCAACTTTTAAGGCGTTCGGATTTCGAAAAAAAGGGGGTGGTTGTCTCAATTGCGGTGTGGGCTTATGAAATCGTCCTCATTCCTCACCTTTTACCCTCTACATATAGTGCAAATTGATCCAAGCCTTTCAGCCTCATTCCGATAAACTTTCTGCACCTAAATATTTCGTTATCATGTTACAGCTTTAATCCAATATTGTTCACATCGACACTGTCAGTAATTAAAATAGATTCAAAATAGTAAATTTCACAACATACTGACCACACAAACATCCCAAGAAATTATATTAAATAACGACAGTCTGTCACGCCCAGCTGTCAATCTTTTTCAACCAATTTATCTTGCTTTTATGTTTTTCTATATGTCACAAAACTTCATCTTGTTGCAACTAATGGTCACATATAAGGATGATTTATCATTTGTTAAATCTTTAACACAATGTAAGGACAGTGAAAGTAGATAGATAGACATAGATAAATAGACAGACAATAGATTGATAGATAGATAGATAGATAGATAGATAGATAGATAGATAGATAGACAAACACATTGTGAGGACAGTGAAATTATGTCAAAACTGATGCTTAATACCAGCAGCGTGTAGAGTTAGATATAACGTAGTTAGACCGGTTGGAAGATGAAGGAGGGGAGCAAGGGGCAGTTTTAGCAGACGATACAGGGCACGACATCAAGTGTAGTTTTTTGTTAATTTTGAGGAAGGGAGTTAGGAATAAACGAAGGAGTTAGGACAGGGGTCGGCAACCTTTTGAGACGAAAGAGCCAAAAGTTATAATTTACAATTTTCTCAGGTTTTAAAGAGTCACTAAAATTATTGTTCCAATATTATGACATCGAAAGAGCCGCAACTTGACATCGAAAGAGCCGCATGCGGCTCGCGAGCCGCAGGAAGCCGACCCCTGAATTAGGAAGAAGTGTGTTATTGTGTTGGAAGAAGGAACAATTAATATAGTAATTTATCGTAGAGACGTGATTTAATCATTTATGTGCACTATTGGATAATTAGTTTACAGATTATTCAACAAAGAGATTTTGATTAATAAAACGGAAGTGTTTTGAGCTTGTTTTAGTTGTGTGTGTAATTAAAATAAATAAATAGACCACTCACAATCCCTGACAAATTGGTGTCAGAAGTGTATAACAACACGTAATTGTCACAGGAGCCCTGCTGATATAATAATTAGAAAAATATTGTATATACTTCGCAAAAAATGGAAGCAATGCCGACAAACAATTGGGTTTTACGGGCAAGGAATTTCATAAGTTTGTTGAGAATCATATAGAAAGATTAGAACGAGAGAAGGAAAGACTATACCAAGCGGAACAAAAGGAAAAGGACAGGCAAGAACGAGAAAAAGAGAGAAAAGAACGAGAAAAAGAGAGACAAGAACGAGAAAAAGAGAGACAAGAACGAGAAAAAGAGAAACAACACCAGGCAAAACAACTAGAAATGGCCAGAGCTCAAGAGCTGGAAATGAAAAAATTAAGGGCTGCAAACAAAACTATTGTCACGGGTTGTGAGTGATTTGTCGAAACCATTCCCACTTTATTCCAACCCTTGACTCGCACGGCAACCCCTTAATATATATAGAACATATATGATACATGTATAGTAGTATACGTTCCAGTTCTCCCACCCGCCATCCTTCCTACCCCACCCCCGTAATAGCGTCATACCATGAAAAGCCGCATCTCGACCATGGAGCTGACGGCATAGAAAAATTGACCGAGAGATGTGAATTCGCACCTCTGATGACCGCTCGGCCACTGTTCTGCGGTGCGACTATCTACAAAGGGAGAAACCCGCCCAGAAGTTCAGCTACGCTCGGCTTTTGTCGGTATGACGTACGTTCACCCCCCATCTTAGGCGGGAAGTTAGCCCCACCCCCTGATTGAAAGGGAAAGGAGCAGATGAATGATTGGTCAGGGGTCACGTGTGAAAAAGTATGTGAGTAACGAAATATAATTTTGGTCATTCGAATGAGCGGTCTTGTAGAAGACAGTTGAAAAAGAGAGAGAGAAAAGCCCTTTGATTTTATTCATTTATACTGGATTATTTTTGCTGCATTTTGGATTATCTTTGCTTTATGTTTATAAGTCACCAGATCCTGTTACGGACTGGTGCCTCTATGTAAATAAATATTTGAATGTTGTTACACGAGACCTGTTGTTGATTATCTGCACTTAGTGTACGTGTGATTGCTGGTGAAACTCTGTGTGGCAGAAACACAAATAAAAATACGAGTACCAATTGAGTCAGCCCTCATACACCTAGATAACTAGCCAAGGATACCCTCATAGGGATCCTCAACATCTGTGAGGCTCGTCTTGGGATCGAACCACCGCCTGAGAAATACACTGCGTACCGATCAGGCGGTGCCGACGCTGACTAAACGACGGACTTGTGGGGGGGGGGGTTAATCTGCCACAATCAGCACGGAAAGTACAGAAGAAGTCCACAAGGCTTCAGTGGACTAGTCCTACATCGGACTAGGTCCTTTTACACGTGAGTAATTAAGCGTTACGTATACTCACGTGCATCGTCCCACATACACTGAAGAAGTCCACAAGTATTCAGTGGACCAATCCTTCATCGGACTAGGTCGTTTTAAAACGTGAGTAGTAAGTGCTACGCTTACTCACGTTCATCGTCCGACGGAAAGCGATCAGAAGTCCACAAGCCTTCAGTGAAGCGGTCCTTCATCGGACTAGGTCGTTTTAAAACGTGAGTAGTAAGCACCAAGCTTACTCACTTGCATTGACCCACGGAGAAGCCAGAAGTCAACAAGGACGGGAGACGCAAGACAGTTTAAGGACAAGCCGGACTGTTATCAGCGAACTTTCCACGGATATGAGACTGTATGCGTATTGTGTATATGTGTGCGTAGAGTGTTTTAAAAAAATTTTTTTTCAAATTTAACCGCATAGGGCATTAATGGATGAGGATTGATGTATTAGGTAGCCAGTAAAAATTTCAGTCAAAAAGATTGACATTAACAGACTGCTCTAAGGGTCTCCTTCTTTTGGCATATTCGTAAGCAGGGACTCGTCGTGAGTTTTGCCTGTCTAACTCTTAGAGAAAAATTGATTGATGATTTTATAGCCATATACAAAGCACAAACGAACAAAGATCTATATATTTGTATAAAGTATTGGACTAACAATATACACAATTTATATATAACTGATGTTATATATATTTAAACGTGTAGTCATTTAATTATGAATGATTATGCTAACTATATTCAATACACACAAGACCATTTTATAGCTATATGGTAAGCCATTTTTCTCACCTCTTTTATTTGTGATAATTGTGAGTGTTTAAATTGTGTTGGACTGCACGGCGAGTTTTAGTTGGGTTAACTGTTACTTATCTTAAGTTTGTACCAACGTCACAAACCATGAAGTCTATGGAGGAGTATGTGCAGTACTTCATAGGCCTGGGGTGTGACGTTAATTCTGCCATAATGCACGCTAAGGGTGAAAGAGATAGGGAAACAGAAGCTGAACGCGCTAAGCATGATAAAGAGGTAGAATTAGCTAAAATAATTGCCGATCAAGAAAGGGAAGCTGAACGCGCTAAGCATGATAAAGAGGTAGAATTAGCTAAAATAACTGCCGATCAAGAAAGGGAAGCTGAACGCGCTAAGCATGTTAAAGAGGTAGAGTTAGCTAAAATAACTGCCGATCAGGCTAAGCATGATATAGAGGTAGAGTTAGCTAAAATAACCGCCGATCAGGCTAAGCATGATAGAGAGGTGGAGTTAGCTAAAGTAGCGGCAGACAAAGAGGTGGCCCTAGCACGGTAAGAGAGGTAAGTAGGGGCGGCAAGCCCAACTCCAAGCAGACAGTTACATCCTCCAAATCAAAACTTCCCAAACTAGACGAGACAGATAACATTGACGCCTGTCCGTAGGTTTGAACGTTACGCTCTGTCCGCGGGTTGGGAAAGACATGAGTGGGCCCCCTGCTTGACATCGCTACTCACGGGACGGGCCCTGACAACAGCTACACGCTTGAAGCTGACGAGTCAAATGACTTTGACTCACTGAAGGCTGCCCTCCTAAAGTCATACGACTATACGGAGGAAAGCTTTAGACGTAAGTTTAGGGCGGGCCCATTTAGAAAGAGGGGAGACCTACCCCCTTTTTGGTGCACGTCTAACGGACCTCTTGACGAGGTGGGTTGAGCTCAGTGGGACAGAGCCTACCTTTGATGGCCTGATGGACCTCCTGCTCAGGGAGCAGTTGATGGACGGGGCCCCTTGTGGGCTACATGTGTTCCTAAAAGAGTGTAAACCAGGTACATGTGGTGAAATGCTCACTTTGGCTTAGAATTATAGGGAAGCTCGCCACGGCAAGGGCCGCGAGTCTTCCAAAGACAGGGAAGGAGAGTCGGTTGAGGCCGAAAGGGCCAAAACAAGGGAGGTAGATGACAGGAGGGAGGCTCCTAAAGATAGGATGAGGGCCCCAGTAAACGGGAACAGGGTGTTCAGTCACCCGACTAATGCTAAGTCGGAGTGCTACACGTGCAGGGCACCAGGACATCGCTCCACTTCATGTCGGCTGCAGAAAAATGCTCCCCTTGCTAGAGGGGTAGGGCCCATACCTATTTCATTGTTTTAATTTTACTGTCAATGAAAACTGCAATTTTAAATCGATTAGAAAACTGCGAAAGTCCGGCTGCTGTTGAAATTACGCTTTATTAAAACTTAGATAAATCCATTAATAGATTTATTAAGAAAAATGTAGCAGCCATTCAAAAATCTGTTATTATTGCTACTATATTAATTGCTAGATGAGATATAATTCAAAAGATGAGTTATTAGGCTCTAGAGATTTTGAAAAGGGGACGGGTGGTCGTGTGGTAAAGCACTCGACTGTCCACCTGAGGCTTCCTCGTTCGATCTCCGGTGAAGACCAATAGATATTTCAGGCCATGGCTTAAGTTCCCACTATATCCCCCGTGATGTCTTCATGGCAATCGCACTATCGGCTATGAAAAGGATTAAAGAAGGGCCCCATTAAAACCGCCCCATTAGTAGTTTATAGGATTTCAACTCATCCTTTGTCACGATTTGAGTAGTTCGGCTAAAATATCCCCACTTTAGCCCTTCAACCCTTGATTCCCATTTATACTCCCTAACATTAATAGGTTCCCACCACCAATTCCTATGCCCGTGATTACGTCATAAAGGTGGCCAGCGACCCCGGATCAAACGACCTTACGATCCTATTAAAAAGCCATGCGCGTAGCTGAGACGTGGTGAAACTTCAGAGAGAGAGAGAGAGAGAGAGAGAGAGAGTTGATAGGAGAGGAGTTGAGAGACTTGAGTAGAATTGAGCTAGTGTACTTGAGTGGAGTCGACTTCAGTTTCTCGAAGAGAACAGCAAATGAGTGATAAAAACATTGTGATTTACTTTGGATTTTATTTACCATTGTTGTTGCTGCATGTAAATAAAGACTTTTCCTTGTATTTACTTACTAGTAGTTGCCCGTTGCATTCGCAATAAAAGGTTTATCTCAATAAAATGTTTAATATGAGAATTAATAGGAACTATCAACACGGAATTCCAAGTGCATTGCAATTAGTAAATAGCCGGTTTGAGCAACATTTCTTAGTGATCTACCAATTGCATCTAAAGCATGGCTCGATGCCATCGTGAACTCATCCAGCAAAAACATTTCCGCTGCAAATGTATTGTGCGACAATTTTGACTTACTGTCTTCTTTAATATGAACTATTAACACTATTAACTATTACAAGACATGCAAGAGAAAGTCTCAGCCCTGGATAGTACTGGACAGAGAGTTGGTCTCAAGATAAACCAGCAAAAAACAAAGATTCTGAAAATCAACCAACAACAAGATGGCACAATAGAAGTAGGGAATCAAAGTCTACAACAGGTAGAAAACTTTGTATACCTAGGGAGTGTGGTCAGTATAACAGGAGGAACAGACGAAGACATAGAACGTAGAATAAACCTGTCACGCCAAGTATTCGCTAATCTAAAAGCCGTCTGGAGATCCACATACATTTCTTCTAAAACCAAATTAAGAATCTTTAACACCAATGTGAAATCTGTCCTACTCTATGGGTCTGAAACTTGGAAAACAACAGAGACAACAAGTAATCGACTACAGACCTTCATCAACAGATGTCTAAGGAACATAATGAAAGTAAAGTGGTATGACAAGTTAGAGAACACCAAATTGTGGGAGAAGTGTGGACAGAGATCCATTGTGCAACAAATTCTAGAGAGAAAGTGGAAATGGATTGGACACACTCTTAGAAAAGATACAAACAACAGAACCAGGCAGGCCTTAGACTGGAATCCTCAAGGCAAACTTCACAGAGGAAGACCCAAGCGCACATGGAGACGCAGTATACTGGATGAGACCGGGCGATCAGGGAAGAGCTGGGAAGAGCTTAAAAAACTTGCTAGAGATCGTGACAAGTGGCGAGCTTTCACAGAGGCCCTATGTTCCACAAGGAACTAAAAGGAAACATGATGATGATGATTAACACGGAATGCCAAGTTAATTAGGTGCTGATTTATGACACCTTCTTAATGTGCAGAAACGACCTACATTTTATACGTCACAAATTACATTTTACCCGTCAACGCTAACCAACCAAACCAAACCAAATAACCAACCAAACAAAACCAACCAAATCAATAAAAGCAAACCAACTAACCAAACCAAACTAAACACCATTAGATATGGGTGCTAATTTATCTCACCCGTTACGTTTTGCCCTTAATTCTATCAATGTTGAAATCAAAACAAAGCATTAAAAAAGTTTTTATAAAAATGCACTGAAAATACAGTAAGGAATACAGTCCTCCTTTAAGGAATACCGTCCTCCTATAAAGACTACAGTCATCCTATGAGGAATACCGTCCTCCTATAAAGAATACAGTCCTCCTATAAGGAATACCGTCATCCAGAAAGGAATACAGTCCTCCTATAAGGAATACAGTTATGTCAATCGCCTTGTTTGACCGATAGCGTGTGATGTGTCACATTTTGTACGGCAAAGAAGACGACAATATTCGATTGGAAAAATGTAGTTGGCATAGTAACATTTTATATAATACTAGCTGAACAGGCCCGGTACCCGGACGGCTATTTGGCACGCAGTTGGAGTTAAAAATAGTGACGCGCTCACAACACCATATCATTGACTAATCTTAATTCATTCATAATATTTTAAAGGACTCTTTCTCAATAGTTATTTTTTTTAATAATGTATCAATTCTCTTTCACTTAGCTTCACACCCATTCTTCACTCCATCCCTCCCCCCCCTCTCCCGCCCGCCACCCCTCTTCCACTCAAGACATGCATGAATCGCAGTGGGTCTAAGGGACATTTAGTATAACTGCATGTTCACCCTGTTAACAATACCACGTGACACTTCTCCCTACCTCTTCCCCCCCCCCACGTTAAACACTCCTTTCCCAACCCTACACCCTCATTCCAACAGTTCTTTTTTTTATAATTTTATAATTCTTCATGTTTAACATGACGTATTTAAAAAAAAAGAGAGACGTGAGGTTAAAAAATTAGCGGTGTTAGAACATGAATCGTCTGCTTGACTCCCCCCCCCTCCCCTTAACCATTTGGTTTATTCCCACCCCTATCCCAACCAACTCGGTAATATATATTAGAGCGCGTTAACAATCAGTCTATATACAAAAATAGCTTTTTATATAATTCATCCCAAAGAAAATAATTCTCAGTATGGCTACAGAAGCTTAACAAAAACAACCCCCGACTATTAAACATAATTTGTGCACACTACTCAATATCATTTAAAAATCTTAATTCATTTATAAGAAATCCTTGTTGTATTTAGAATTCCGCAGCATTTCATTTTTATTCAAGAAAGATTCATTTGATGAACAAAATGCGCACCAAACATACTCTCATTTAACATACATTGTCTCTTTTTCGTTTCTATAATTTTGGAATTTCCCAGACTATTTTTATAGAGACGCGCTGTTTTTTTTACTCCGCAAAGGTGTGACGTAGAACTCAGACTTTTTTTTAGCGATATAAGCTTTCACACCGTACGGTGCCGTGTATTTGTAACGTACAGACATGCGGCTTTTATTGTCACGGGTTGAACCACCGTCTATGTTAGCCGATTATGTATATAGATTCAATGTATAATGTATATATATATATATATATATATATATATATATATATATGTATATATATATATATATATATATATTTAATCTTATCAATTTTTTTTTTTTGTAAAGAATAAAATGTTTAGGTAATACAGATTTCGTCAATTCGTTCATCGTAAAAAAGTAATGTTTGTAATTCCCTTTTTCTTTAAAAAAAAAAACGGTGGTCGACTTATTATTAAGGACTGCTATTAATTAAGTACTAGCTGTACCCTGCAAAGCCTTTGCAGGAAGATAGACTTGTAAAGCCTTTGCCGAACCTAGGATTTGGGAGCCCTGCATTTTGACATTCGATTCCATGACATAAGATTATGTACTTAATATTTAATGTAAAAAATAATTTTGGGGGCTCCCCTCAAGATGGAGCCCGGTGGGACTTTCGATTTTGGACCCCTTCCACCCTAGTTAAGCCTCTGTGTTCAGATTTGATACATTTTTTCAAAATTATTTCGTTTTTTTTTAAAGTTATAAAATAGTTAAAAACCTAATTAGTTGTTGTTTCTTTTTCTTATAACATCCTAAAGGAAACATTATTTCAATAAAAAAAATGTCAAAGAGATCTAATTAGTTACTTTTCATTAAAACAACTACAAGGATACAATCTAAAAAAATGTTCAAGAGAGGATAGTCAGCATAAAAGAATAACCTAAGTTGCTTAGCCATTCAGCCACCAGGTCACACAAACATGTTGTACCCTGCAAAGCCTTTGCAAAAAGATCGACTACTCTAAAGCCAGTGCCAAACCTAGGTATTTGGGGGCCCGGGGCTTAGCCTCTTTTGGGCCCCTGCATTTTGACACTCGATACCACGACATGAGATTATGTACTTAATATTTAATGTAAAAAATAATTTTGGGGGTCTCCTCTCAAGCTGGGGCCCGGCGGGACTTTCGATTTCGGACCCCCCACCCTAGTTACGCCTCTGTGTTAATTTTTTTTAAGTTATGAAATAATTAAAAATCTAATTAGTTGTTGTTTCTTTTTCTTACAACATCCTAAAAGATAAATTATTTAAATTAAAAAAAATGTCAAAGAGATCTAATTAGTTACTTTTCATTAAAACAACTAAAAGGATATATTCTGAAAAAAAAAAAAAAACAATAAAAAAAAAAACGTCTCTGGGAGAAATCGAACCCGGAGAGTCTGCATAAAAGCGAGTCTTGTCCAAGCTGCAAAAACCATTCTGCCACCGCGCCACACAAATTAAGTTGCAATTTAATGTACTATTAGAAAAATATTGCTCGGTTATGTTTTCATTGCCTTTTGACCTAGTTTTTTAGGCCTATATTGTTATTTTGTAATTAAGAAATAATTACAAGCCGTATTTATTTTAAACAAAAAAAAATATTATAAAAGCATAGAAAAACACGTGTTTGGCATTGTTGTTGATTAAAAAAAATATCGGTATCGGTATTGGTAAAAATGCTGGGGAAAAATATCGGTATCGGACTATCGGTAAAAAGGCATATGGGTCGCTCCCTAGTCACTAGTCTTATCGTCGCCGACGTCGTAGATTTTTCGATTATTACTATTGTTTACGTTTGACGATGTTAAAATGCTCTGTTGTAATAAAAAATACAATGATTTGAATGATATTATATACTAATTATTAAATTTTAATATTGGGGACTTTTACATTTTATAATTAAAAGCACAGAAACTATTGAAAACTGTAGATATTTCAAAAAGAAAAATCGAATCGAGACACAGGGGGATGACACCATTTTGAATTCTTGTTTTCCGCTTTCGATTTAACGCACACTGGAAATGAATATTATTATATATGATGATGATTAATTTTTTTGTACAGCTGTTCCATTAAAAACTAAAAAAAAATATTTTGCCCTTAATTCTATCAATGTTAAAATCAAAACAAAGCATTAAAAAAGAAGTTTTTATAAAAATGCACTGAAAAGTAAAAATAACTACTTTATTATGCCATTTTCCAGCACGAAGGCACGATACAGCACCCATCGGGAAATGACGTAATTGAGGATTTTTTTTTAATTTATATCGACGGCGCTCCCATTCTGCAAAAAAAAGTACCATCGGGATGTCATAGATTATTTATAGCGATGGCTTCCCCACACGCCGCCGCCCGGACGGACGGACTATAAGATAGCTGCTTTATTAGTAGGATGTGTCAGTATTTTTTCTTGTGTTGTGTGCGTCCCGTGGAACCCCTTGGAATGGGCAAATACAAATACACGCACAAACTCAATAGGTGATTATACACCTAAGACAACGATCGTCACAGATCGCACATGATCTTGACATGTTATTTCGTACCTCTGGTCATTCGGCTACTCGTCAAGCTACCAGTCAGTTACTCTTGACTTCGAAGTTTGGACGTACCGCTTCCTCTTAGGGTGGAAAACTACGGGCCTTTAACTGGCAGTGTCTGAGAGAGCGAAAGGACGATTGGACAAGGGGGGGGGTATCACGTATGTAAGTCTGGAAGCGTGGGCGGAAGAGTAAGAAAGGCATTTGAGATAATGCTTATTGCTCTGTCAGCAGAAACCCGAACGTGACGACCAGCAAAGGCACTACCTACGGGTGACTTTAGGCAAAGATTCGGTAAGCGGTCTGGTAAGGCTCAATTTTGGGTAGTCCCACTGAATGTACATGAGTTCATTCCCAAGAGCTTAGAAGTTTCAAATATTTAGACGAGAATGATCTAGACGTTGGAATGTTACAAGAATGCATCCTTGGTCGGAGGACATTTTCTATTGTGAGCTACTCCGGCTTTCAATGCGGTTGTCAGAACTGCCTGGGATAGGTGACCCAGGTGAGAAATACTCTAAATTCTCATCCGAGCAGCGCCCATGCCTCGCTAGGAAAAACGAAAAAGCTCGCGGTGGATATGTACAAGGATAGAAGCAATTATCACTGCGTTAACGTGTACACCCCCCCCCTTCCAAGTCGCCATGTCAAATGCCTATGGATAAGAAAGTAACGTTGCCGCTGGGCACAGGATTGAGGAGAATTGTAATAATAAAAATTTAGTTGCAGGACCATGAATCTGCACGCTAGAAATGGACCCGTTCTCGTCTCGGTGGATATCTTTCCACCTAAGAGAAACCCAGGAGCCACGCGATGTTGCTAGGTCTGTTGAAAGGCAAACTGGGACGCCTTCAGGGTGGCTACGAATACCGCCTTGGAGAGGGTAGATAATGATCGTGGAACAGTTGACGTTTAAACGGATATTACCGAAGCAATTTAGGGTGCCGCACGTAGGATGATCCCTCAAAGCTTTATGAAACTTAGGTTTAGACTATTTTGGACTACAGCCCTTGCAAGGTTAGTGAGACAGAGGCAAGAAGGAAAATGGCTGACGCGCGCCGCGAGTACAATAAGCTAACTGAGCAGGTAAAAATGGCGTCTGTAGAGGCCAAAATGCAGAAATTGACTGACACTTGCGAGAAGATGGATTTGAGGGAATGCCAAAAGGCGTGGAATCTTTTGTAAAATATGACAAGCTCCGAAGCAAACGGTCTCAGACCTAGCAGATAGTGATAGCAAGTAGGTCGAAGTGATTAACTTTGCAGCGGTTAGAAAGTCGACCATAGAAGTACTCTGTCTAAGGCACTGGATAAAGTCTGACGGGTCAATGAGAAGGCTGTGTTTGGTTCGAAATATCATGACACGTTCAGAGTCCCCATTCTCTTTCATCAAATTGGCATATGCAGTCAGGAAGCCATCGGACAGTAATCAGATCATCAATGAAATGGTAACAAACCTTAGGGCAAATGGAAAAGAAAATCTTCTCCAGTTTATCAACCGCACGTGAGTAGCTGGAGACCTCTTTCAGAGATGGAGGGAGGCTGTAAAAGTGCCGGTACTTAAGTAAGGGGAAAATGCAAAGAATGCAAAAAGCTACAAGCCTACTTCCCTTACCTCGTGTGTTGGTAAGGTAGCGGAACGCATGGTAAAAAGGGATTATTACCCCGATGCAAGTTGGCTTAAGGCGGGGAAGTGTGCGATGAATCCTAATGTGCAGAAATGACCTACATTTCATGCGTCAAAAGATGTGGCTGCCATAACCAACTAACCATCATCAAAATGTAATCCATTGAGGGAACAATAACCTCCAGTACACAATGTTAACAAACTATAATAACTGAGCATGATTATCAAATGCGCAGTCTATTTACGTGAAATCAAGTGCAGAATTATTATTTTTTTATTTGACGACTATTTATAGTTAAAATCAAAACAAAGCATTAAGAAATGCACTGAAAAGTAAAAAATAACTACTTTACTATGTCATTTAGCAGCGCGAAGGCACGATACAGAACAAATTGGGAAATGACGTCATAGAGGATTTTTTTTATTTATAGCGACGGCGCTCCCATTCTGCAAAAAAAAAAAAATGTACCATCGGGACATCATAGGTTATTTTACGAACGCGCTCGCTAGTGACCTAGTCTGATTAAAATTCTATCTGTTGTAATAAAAACTAAAATAATTACTTAATATTTAGGACCTTTACATTTCATAATAAAAAACCACAGAAACTATTTAAAACTGTAGATTTTTGAAAAATAGATATCGAATCGATTCGACGCAAGCGCCATTTCGAATTATGTTTTCGTGACCTCGCTGGTCACGTGATTTCTTTATCAAATACTATTGTTTTATTTATTATTTCTGGAGGTCGTTTATTTATAGAACGGATTCCCCACACACCGCCCGCCGCCAGCGACCCGGACAAGCTTAGCTGCTTTATAATGTAGATAAGAATTAGGCGGAATCTTGAAGAAATTTAATTAAAATAATACTTTTCTATCATTGTTTTAAGTTTTGCGACTTTAGAAAAAAATGTAATATTCCCATTTTGAAAAAAGTACAGATAGCATTTTTATTCATTTTTTCAAGTAGAGTTTTTTGTGGAACGATAGGGGTTATCGTTTTGACCGCAAGTAGTAAAATTCCCTTAACCCTAACGTGTCATTGGGGCAGAAGTGTAGAATTCACAACGCCCAGCCGCCTTTACTCCCCCAACTTAAAGTCAGGACCGCAAGTAGAATTTGATTGAAATTATTGAAGGTATTATTTTAAAATTTTGGTATTTTATTTAGTAATAAAAGTCTCCATTAAAGTCTATTTTTAAAATGGAGAAGAATAATTTTTTAACGTCTGGGTACTTTGGAAAATTTTATATTTCTAAAGATGTTTTTCATTTTCAACAATGTCAAAACAACAAATTTTATAATAGGTGATGTATAGAAATATTCTTTTTCACGGCGAGCCACCTAATCTCGGTTAGGTTTTTTTTAACCAACACCCGTTGATGTGCCCCTTGATATTTGAACTCTAAAAGTTGATCTAATTGACATATGAAAATTTGTTGTTCTACAGAATCTTCTTTGGAAATATCAAGATCATTTTTCAAGTTGTATTTCTTTTTCGATTTTTGTTTTTGTAGACATGTTGATATTAATTGCGTTTTAGTTTTTTATCGACTTGTTTAGTAGTAGCCATAAATCACAAATATTGTTTGTTCCTGGACCAATGTAATTTAAAGTAGTTGACATTGTCATCAGCTTTACATATCACTATTGGTTAAAAGTGAATTATTAAATGTCCATTGTGGAGACTTTCTATGCGACTTATAACTTATGTGTGTACACAATTCAACTAGTGTATATTGGTGCGCATCTTACTTAACTTTCATAATAACTGGCCTACCTTCATTTTTAGAGCATCAAATGCTCTATTGTCCCCGTTTTGTCTGTCTGTCTGTCCGTCCGTCATCACCCTAGATCTCAACAACCATAAGTCCTAGACCCATGATGTATATATCATTTTGTAGGTCTTGGCCTGCCAAGAAATGACTTTTTCCATTTCGCGATCTGACATCTCAGGGCCGTAAAAGGGGCCTTAGTACCATTTTTTACTATATAAGCTATATTAATAAAGTAGCGCTATATCTCAGCAACTATAAGTCCTAGACCCTTGATGTACAGGCCCGTAGCCAGGAATATTGGATTGGGGGGGCCGAAGACATTTTCGGGGGGGGGCGAAGAAATTTTTTAGGGGGGGGGGGTGCCGAAGAAATGATCGGGGCGGATCTAGACAACTTTGACGGGGGGGGGGCAAAACATTGACCACGGGTGGGGGGGGCAAAACTGTTTTCATTGTTGAAAATTGGTCTTTGAACAAAAAATATTTGGATAATTTAATGATGTATTACCTAAACTTGCGATAATGGCGGGGGGGGGGGCAGGGGCCCCCCGGCCCCTCCCCCTAAATCCGCCCCTGGTGGGGTAGAAGAAATGTTCGGGGGGGGGGCGAAAATGGAGGCGCGAAGCGCCGAAAGCTTGCGATCGGAGAGGAGGGGTTTGTGGAGGGGATCTCAGTGAGTCCCCTCCCCAAGAAATTTTTTGCAGTTCCATATCTGGAATGGTGCATTTTAGTACTGATTGTTTAGCTATTAATTAGAAATATATAATTTTTAACTACGTTTCAACAATGCATGGCATGTTGCAGTTTTGTTAAAAATAATTTAAATAGTAAAGAGTTTTAATGATAAAAATGTATTGAGGCTGAGCGATTTCTGATTCCTGTTATAAAATATTGACCAATAGTTCTGCTACACAATTGTTACATAATAGATACCTGATTTATATTATTATACTGTTTGTTTAACGTACAACCCGGGAAGAACGACAAAGATGCATGAATAAAGCTTAGCTTATAAAATATAGAAAACAAAGAACAGATCTATCAACAAAAACAGTCGCAATTATTCAATTTAAAATAAAATTAATTCTGCTAAAAAGTAAATTTGCAAATTAAATAACATCAATCAGAAATCACGGAGTTTGTAGGTCTACTTTATTATTTTATTATACATATGTATAAAAATGAAGTCAGAAGCCAATGTTATTTTATTAACTTATTTAAGTTGCTAGTTGTCCTCAGAAGATATCAATATATAAAACTATTACAAGGTTGCGAACAGCCCCATCGACAGAAATTTCGGGCCCCTGGGCTGATATTAATATTTTTAAAAGTTGATTGGCCAGCTCAGTACGGGTCCCTAAAACTCGCCGGGCCCCTGGGCATTGGCCCCCCCCCCCACTCGTCGGCACTTGTTGCTAACTTATATTTTTATACGTTTCAAATTTGCAAACTTCGTGGTTTAGCCAGCCCCGCTAGGTGTGGAGTGCCCCCCACTTAAAAAAGAAGAAAAAGAGGAAAAAATAAAGAAAAAGGAAAGGTGCCCCCTTGCTGAGTATTGGTGCCTCCCTGCTTACTTTGACTTGGCTACGGGCCTGGGTTTAGCACTGAATTTACCTAAAAATGCTTCAGCATTCAGATTGTCTGTTAAATCATTTTCAAATGCAAGCAGGAAAAGATTGCTTAGACGCTTTTGTAACATTGATCTGCGATATGGGGTGAGCATTCGTGTGAGGGTTGAGAAACTGCTCTCACACACGGCTGTTGAAGCACCAAATGCCAATGCTGCCCAAAATACCCAGAAGTGAACTTCAATAAGATTCAATCTTTTATGCCCAAAAATTAGATAAGCTATATATGTAAGTATATATAAATAGCCTGAATGATTGCCAAAATATACACTTTTAAGGTTTTTATTATTATTGATTTATTAAACAAAATGATTGATGTTTTATAACCGTTATTATTAAAATTTTGTCAAAAAACTCAAATCATGCACGGGGGGGGGGGTCAGGTCATGCATGGGGGGGGGGGTCAGCCCCCCTAGCCCCCCTCTGGCTACGGGCCTGTTGATGTATATATCATTTTGTAGGTCTTGGCCTGCCATGTGTACATCAAAAGTTCATTTTGCGATAGGACCTCTGAGGGCCGGGCTTCAGGGCTCCTAAGGGGCTTATATATTATATATACACCTTGTACGTTCAATTTGGTGCGAAATACTGCAGCACGTAGTTTCACCAAGATTTATTAAGAAACTCATGAAATGAAATAGTAAGCTTGTGTTCTGAGTTTAATTGAAAGTATCAGAGCTATGCAACAATTGACGGAGTTTTCGGACGATTAAATGACTATAATTTCGAATGTTTTCAATTATGAGTCCTATTTCAGTAACCACAAACCACTTGTAGTTAGATTTAAGAGACAATATTTTTTTTTTCAAATATAAAGAAACGTCTTTATAATTTATTTTTATAGATATATGCATTACACAATTGAATTTATAAACATTTCCAAAATTTACAAAATATTTACTGAAAGATAGCATACGTACTGATACATAACATGAAAATGCGCTAACACGTCCTGTGTCCAGAATGGAACAAGCTTAATTGCTTGTTTATAAATGCGTGAGTTAATCGAAATCTTTCAGAAGTTTGGATTAAACCTACAATCTGCATCTTTTACCTTAACTAAAATAGCCGTCTTTAACCCCATATCTGCTGTGTAGCGATCACCCATTTGTTGAGTTTTTTTTTATGTTTCATACTTAGAAAAAATAATCAGGTTTATATTTTAGTGCAAGGTGAACAATATATTTATGTTTATTTTTAAACAAGGAATATTTAAAAACGAAACTGATATTTCTGCCATTTTTAGATACTGTAAACATAAACAAAAGAAAAAAAATCATATTCCAAAGGTATGTACTTTTATTCTTTTTAACAAACTATTTTAACCATTTCGATGCAAATTACTCTAAATCTGATGTATTGCCCAGTGCTAACCTCCGAAATACAAAATTTTCTCCCTGTGCTGAGTTATTTTTTTGACCTCAGGTGACCCCAGGACACCAATGGAACGCAAAGGTGTTGGTCAATTTTAATATACCCGGAATATTTTAGCATTCGTTGCGTATTGCCACCGGTTCCACGACTTTTGAACCCCGGACAGTTCGACCCCATCACTTCGACCCCGGGACAGTTCGACCCCGGGCTATTTGACCCCGTCAACAGATAAAAATAATATTTAAACTATTATTTCTTTGTTTTAAGTATGTTTAGTAACATTGTTCAACATGTGTTTAATTGTTAAAGATATTTGTATATTTTATTTAAAATGTGTGCTTTAATTGTTGCTAATTTTTTGTTTTAATTGTTTAAGATGTGTTTTAGTCTTTATGACGTTTTAGCAATGAACACAAGTTGTGTGATTACACTCAAAAAATCCCCCCCCCCTTGATTATAACCCAGCTCTGATAAGCGAAGACAGACAGATATAATACAGGTATAATAATAATATACAGATAAGTCAGCAGGTAAATGTTATACTGAACTCATCTTCCTTGGATATTAGTCACTTATGTCACTGGTGCCAGTGGCTAGAGTAGACACAAACCATTGGTCAATGAAACACATGTGCAAGCATGAGAAGTGTATGTAAGATATATTGTTGGTCTTAAAAATCTTTTGGAAGTGCTTAGAGCATCAGAACTCAAACCTTAAGGAAACACATATTTTAAACAATTAAAACACATATTTTAAACAATTAAAACACATATTTTAAACAATTAAAACACATATTTTAAACAATTAAAACACATATTTTAAACAATTAAAACACATTTTTTTAAACATTTAAAACACTTATTTTAAACAAAATTAATACAATATAAATATTTTAAACAATTAAACATATGTTGAACAAAGTTAATAAAGATATTTAAACAATGAAATAATAATTGAAATATTATTTTTATCAGTTGACGGGGTCGAATAGTCCGGGGTTGAACTGCCCGGTCGAAATGGCGGGGTCGAACTGTCCGGGACCGAAATGTCCGGGGTCGAAAAGTCCGGCCACCAGACCTGCTTTTGCCGAAGGTTACCGTAATCGCACTTAAGCTGTTTAGGTCGAGGGTTACGTGAGTGGCAAGACAATGTCCGGTTTGGTAGTTTTACAATCTGGGGAGAAACTAGGCTAGAAAGAAGGAAATAGAAAGAAGGGAGATCGAGAGAGAAGATTGTGAAATAATCCAAGTCACAATGTAGATGGCTGTAATTAAATTAATGTTGATTTGCTTTTAGTAAAATAATAAACGTTATTTTAATGCAAAATATGGTATGACAAACAAAGGCACGTCATATGCCTTGTAAAAGTATCTCTATTCTGTGTGAGTATTATGTTGTAAGCTCCATTTTGTTACGAGGTTTTGGTTGAACAGCTGACGGCAAATGTTTATGGACTATTAGCCCTACACCGCTGGTCCATCTATCATTGAAATGTTTAGCAATTCTCTAATCAGATCCTGCCTATTCATGACATCTGTGTTTGACTCTTGCATGCTTTCTCAAACTATTGTTCAGAAGTTAAATTCACCAACTGCTAAATAAGATGTCAGCTCTAATTGGTTTCATCTAATATATTATAAATTTAGATAACCTAAATTCTTAGCCCGAGCATAATGCACATTTCCGTCAGCCGTGTTTACTCAATTATATTGTAAGACAAGAAATAAATCTGATTTCTATCAATAAGCCCTAAATTCGGCCAAACAGAATAACTTTGTACATTCCTCGCTAAAGTCTTGGCCATTCCAAACATTCCACGCACCTCTCCTTTAGTTGGACTGATACACATATGTTATCTGTTGTGCAGATACTGTGTTCCCCATGTACTTAAGAAATGTCGCAAAAATGATTGTCCTTCCATCTCTAAAATCAAACTAGTATTATTTAACGCCCCCATAGCCCCCATCCCATCTGAACGTCATGTTTCTACCCTGTATAATGCACATTAGGAAGATGGCATAAATCAGCACCTAATTAAATTAATTAAATTGATTAGGAAGGTGTTTAACATTACACCTAGATTTCCCGGGCAACGCCGGGCTTAATATCTAGTAACCTATAAAAGACTTAGATGTGCAAGAAACCTTACTTCCTGTTTGTTTTATGGTTTTTAAACTAAATAACGCCATTTGTGGCGAGAACATAGATTTTTAAGGTTGCTGTAACAGTTATTATAAAATATTTAAGTGTATATATTTTAAACACAAAGATAAGTTTTTATGCAATCTTTTAAAATTTTTGTAAATCTACCGGTATAAAAACCGTAATAGACTATAATTATGTACATGGACGGCATGGTCGTGGATCATATCAGCCATTCCACATTAATTTAAAAGGCAAAAGTTTGTTTTTTTAAATTGTACTTGCATAAAAAAAATATACATTTTCTGAAAGATTACATTCTAGTCTATCAGAATATGCTAAAATTGTGTATGCAGTGAAAATCAGTAACATTATATGACTTGTTGAAAACAATCATTGTAGTAACTTTAACTATCCCAGTTATGGGTTTCTCTACTTGGAAATTCCCAGTGTAGGCTACACAATTTATTTGTTTTAACCAAAATGCTAATTCATATGAGTTGCCAAGATAACAAAGAACTTGTTTGTACATATAATTTATGCACTGTGATTGTTTTGCTATCTGTAGTGGAATTTAAAATATGTCTAATTTTTCGACCCGTGAGTCACGGTAAAATATATTCTAGTTTATTCTGCATGCCATTGTTTATTTACTTAAGGCTTGATATGTTATTTTGTTTTAGTGTTTTAACTGATTGACTTTATATGCTATTTTGTTTTAGTATTTTAACTGATTTTTCTTTAGGCAAAAGTAAGTAGACTTTAAAGAAGTATAACAAACTTTAAATTATTAGCAAAAAAGTGAAAAAGTAACTGAAAGTTGGACGACAAGCACGTCCCATGCGAACATTTTTTCGGGGGTTTTTATATGCTCGTACGCGAGTTCTAGAAATATAATGGTGAAGCAAATTTAGTCTAAAAGCAAGCGTTTTGTAAGGGATATTTCAAAATTCATGAACATTATATTACAGCATAAAATTGTACCATTTAATTTTTGAATTTATTTTATTCAATAATTCGTCAATGTCAGTAATTTATTTATTAACAGATTAGTTGAACCATAGCAATTAAGTGAAATATGTAAAACGACACCCTTTACTAATCAATTTCACTGCTGCATTTTCGCATACGATTGATTAGGTTATATTAACTTAGGTAAAGATATGGGTGCTAATTTTTGACACCTACCTAACGTGCAGACATAACTTAAACCAAATCAACCAAACAAAACCAACCGAACCAACCAATCAAACCAAACAACCAAATCAAACCAAACATCATTTGGTAAAGATATGGGAGCTAATTTATGCCACCTACCTACTGTTAATCAAACCAGTTAATCCAACAAACAAAACAAACAAAACGAACCAACCAATCAAATCAACCAACAAACCAAGCCAAACCTATCACAAATTACGTTTTACCCGTCAACCAAACCAGCTAACCAAACCAACCAAATAAACCAACCAACCAACCAAACCAGTCAAATCAACCAAACCAACCAGCCAACAAAACCAAACCAAACACCATTAGGTAAAGATATGTGTACTAATATATGCCACCTACCTAATATGCCACCTACCTAATGTGCAGAAATTACCTACATTTCATTCGTCACAAATTATGTTTTACCCGTCAACGCTAACCAAGCAAACCAACAAACCAAACCAAACACCATTAGGTAAAGATATGTGTGCTAATATATGCCACCTACCTAATATGCCACCTACCTAATGTGCAGAAATTACCTACATTTCATTCGTCACAAACTATGTTTTACCCGTCAACGCTAACCAAGCAAACCAACAAACCAAACCAAACACCATTTGGTAAAAGATACCATATCTTTTGGGGTTTTTATATGCTCGTACGCGAGTTCTAGAAATATAATGGTGAAGTAAATTTAGTCTAAAAGCAAGCGTTTTGTAAGGGATATTTCAAAATTTCATGAACATTATATTATAGCATAAAATTGTACCATTTAATTTTTGAATTTATTTTATTTAATAATTCGTCAATGTCAGTAATTTATTTATTAACAGATTAGTTGAACTAATTTATGCTACCTACCTAATATGCCACATACCTAATGTGCAGAAATGACCTACATTTCATTCGTCACAAATTATGTTTTGCCCGTCAACGCTAGTAGCTTAGGATTATTTGTTTAAACAGTAATTAATTTTCTCAATGTTAAAATCAAAACGAAGCATTAAAAAGTAAGCTCTTATAAAAAAGCCATTTTGTAGCACAGAGGCAAGTTGGTGTGGCACAATACAAGTGTGGCAAGTTCCATTCGGCTTCTTTCTTTTTTAAATTCTTACACGCTGTCCTTATATATATAGTGATTTACACACATTTTTATAGCGCTCCTACATTCTTTAGTTAAATCTTCATGTACAATACAATGCTGGAAAAGGAAACATATAGCCTGGCCCAATGTATTTGTATTAAAAATTTATAAAGTCCCTCTCATTCATAAAGGTTACATTTTCTATACATTCTAAACATTGTTATGTAGGTCAATTCAACCCCCGATTAAGGGAAAAGAAGCCGTTTGTTGGTTTTGTTGTTACATTACAATACTGGAATAGAAAAATTATAGTCTGTTGTATTTTTCATAATAACACTTTTAATACATTATAGACTACTGGTATAATTGAAGTCTTCTATTTTTGAATTATTAAATTTCTGTAAAAATAATTCAGGCTCAATCTTTTTGGTGACCGATGATTCATTTGCCAAAATAACTAGTCAGCTTTTCTTTGATGAAGCATTGACCTCCTGTATGGTGTCTAAACCCGTGTCAGAGCATTACACGAAGCTTCACATGTGCTTGTTAAAACACCAATGGTTAATGTATATGCAAGTAATCGATACAGAGAGGGAAAAGCATCTCGATAACTGTATATAAACTTGGCTAAATCATTATTTTTTATATGTTTTCTTTTCATTTCCAGGAATTGTTTAGCTGCTTCAATTTCAGAACTTGCAGATGCAGTTGTCTGATCAACAACGCACAATTTAGCTAATGTAGAGAGCTCATTTTTGTTCATAAAGTTGTCATTAAATGACTTCATTGATTTCAATAATTTAAGAAGTGCCATATTTTTGCATTAAATTGATTTTATATTTCTGTGATCGTTCTATCAAGAACTCCGTATATAAACTCAGAAATTGTAACTTGGTCGAATTTGATCTGGTACTGGTAGAATTTAACATTTTTGATTAACAACATTGCTGCTGCATCTAGCTGGCACCTTAGATGTTCTAGTAAATTGTGTATTCTGATAAGTAGGTGTCTTATCTGTCAAGTTATTTGTTATCGTTGTAAGACCTAGTATTTGAGAGTTTTTTTTTTACAAAAATCAAATCAAATAATTACTTAAACTCTTCATCAATACGTAATTTCTTAACTGACTCTAGAACCGAATCAATAAGTGCACTGGCACTCAGTAAATTCATTGACTTGGATTGTTTGTACTTTCAAATAGAGTCAATATTGCGGAAACCATGTTTGCCGTAAATCATGAGATTAGGAGCAATGATTTAATAGATAAATACTTGATTCATATTTATTTAAAATTAACCATGTAGTCAGAAGATGACATGTCCACCGTTGTTCTAACATAATCTAACAGACGCTTCAATTTGTTTCCGACGATTAAAAATTTTCATATTTATGATTTGTCATTTATGCAGCATGCAATAGTTATTTACACTACAGTATGCCAGAGTCAGTCTGAAATTGAGACGTTTCTCAACCGTTTCTGAAATCTTTAATATTGAACTCTTGAGTTCTCGATCCAAACTTCCAAAATGTTACTAAGCACAGGGGGCCAGACAAAACACAGGGGGCCCGCCCTCCAGCCCCCCCTCCCGCACGCTACGGGGTGACTCATAATCTGTTCCTTGAAGCACATCCTGAAGTGAGTTCTGAGACAACACATAATTTATGTGTCATACTTCTTACATGTCTGCTCTGCAAAACACCATACCAGAAGTACCCAAGTACTCTACCGACTTCTGCGGAAACTGTCTGTGTGATGCTAATAGTGAGAACTGCTCGTTTTGTTCTTGCAGGATTGTGGGCTCGACAGCTAATACAAGATTGCCGATGAATTGAAATCAAAACACGTTTCCTGGGAGAAGTGGCAGTCAGTGAACAACAAATCGGTCAAGAAGTTAATCAGTGGAACAGTCGGTGATTTGATTAGGTATATCATATGTATGGAGGCGCAATTTTTCAAACACTGCTACATCAAGAGAAAGCAAGGAGCATCTTATGAAATGGATAAAGAATATGGCATGCTGTCATTATCCACGACTGCAATGTTTCAGATGGATTATGCAGAAAATTACTTGTGTACAGCACAAGATGAAGTAGGCTACAATTGCGCACTGGAATCAAAACCAAATTTCATTCTACACGTCAGTATTGTGGTTTCAAGGTAATATTCAATGTTGATTTGTGGCTGAGCGATTGCAATCGGCATGACAAAGATTCCACAATCGTTTTTTACGGATTTGTTGCTCTCTCATCTGCCTTCACATGTGATCGAAATCAAAGTCAGGACAGATAGTCCTGCAAGTCAATTTAAAAAGATATGTGATGGCCGTCATGAAGATATCAGCTGACCAGCACAGCATAAAGCTGAGCTGGAATTTAGTGCAACGAATCGTGGGAAAGTAGAATCTCTTCAGATTTCCAAAAACAAAGCATTGCTGTTACCTGACATTACAACTATCTACTTCAAATAAATACTGAATTAGCTTTTCACAATGTGTATAGATGTACCTACTCACAGTACAACTGTATTTTTTTTTGGTCACTGTATTTTTCATTACACATGGTTCTAAATAGTAATCGTTGGTAGTCTTTTATAGTAGGTGCTGTTTTGAAGTGTTTATGCTAATTCTTGGATCGGTTTGATTGTGTCCCTCGAGTCTCAGTTTTCTGTCCCGTGAGTCACGGTATTAAATTAATCACCATATTTATTATAGAATAAGATTTCAAATTTTATATGACTAGGATATAAATTCACAAGGGTACTTCAAATTTTATAATAATTTTAAATCTAAGTATCCAATAGATTAGAGCGGAAATTATAAATAAGTTGCTTACCCTCAAGTGCATATTTATTTTGTGACCCGTGAGTCACGCGGCGCTTATTTATTGCAATCAAAAGTTGGAAAAAGTGACTAGTCAGCAAATGTTTTTTTACTGGGATATAAACTAAACCTCCTAGTGTTTGTATGTATCACAATCAATGAAAATATTCTAGTACTTAATTTAATATTTAAACTATACGTTCATCATCTGTTCTGTTAGTCAGTGGCGCAACCCAAGACCAAATCATCAAACATATTTTACTATATAAACTGTCGTTTTTTTATATGTGAGGCCCCTCCCCAGCATTTTTTTTCTATATGTGAGCCCCCCCCCCCAACATTTTTTGCTGGTTGCGCCACTGCTGTGAGTCACCATGGAATGGCTAATATGACATTTATTGATTTAATCATGATACATTACTTTAAAGTAGAGGATGAGATTTTATCTCTTAGATCATGGGTGTGTAAAATATATATATATTCGGTATTTCTTCATAAAATATATTGTTTTAAATTACAATGGCCGTTTTACTAACTTGAATTTAACGTTCAATGTGGCCATCAGGGATGAAAAGTTTGTGCACTTATTTAAGATTCTATAAACCATGGACAACTAAGGTGATGATTGGACACAACAGAAGTTTGGACCTCAGCTAGTAGATCTGACTACAGCATACATTCAGGTCGCCCAGTAAAATGGTTCTACTAAACACTGTTAGATGATCACGTTAAAAACAAATGTTTTACACACATGACAAAGATATGGTAACATCTATATACACAATAGCGATGTGGAATTAATACAACATGGCTCCATCCGGTCTCGATTCGATATTTTTTTTTTAATTATACCATTTTAAATAGTTTCTGTGGTTTTCATTATGAAACTTAAAAGTCCCAAATATTAAAAAATAATAATAACAAAATATCATTCTAATCAGTGTTGTTTTTATTACAACAGAAAACATAAAATCGTCAAACGTAAAAATAGTAATAATCGAAAATTCTCCGACGATGAGAATGGCGAGCGCGTTCGTCGTAACTAACTTTGAAAATAAAGTTCTTTTTAAAATTCGATCTAATAAAAAAAAAAGAAATTCTGCTAATTCCTTTATAGTTAAGTTCTCAGCTATTATAATATTTACTTTTTTAAAATAAATAGCGCTTTGATTTTTTTTAAATTACGAAAACGATTATATTTTTAAGTCAAATGGGAGAGGAAAATAATTAAGCAACCTTTATTTAATACAAATTACAATATAAATTCTGTAATTTGTGTGACGTGGCTGCTGAATGACTAGATGCTTCTTTTTTTTTGCTTTTTTATGCTGGCTGTCGAGGTTCGATTCCTCTCACGGACATTGTTTTTTTTTAATTATTTTTTTTTATATAATTTATCCTTTTGGTTTTTTTTAATGAAAAGTAACAACAGCTAATTATATCGCTTTGACGTATTTTTTTTTAAATATTGAAATAATTTATCCTTTAGGATGCTGCATGGAAAAAAAAACAACAGCTAATTAGACTTTTAATTTCGTTCATAACTTAAAAAAATATTTTGAAAATATGTATCCCACAACACTGTCATGAACGCAGGGCTCGGCAAAGAATATCTCGTTCTCTTCATCCTTGTATGCTTCTGTCTTGCCTAACTAATATACTACAGTGATATGTGTTTCTCAATTATTTCAAAGTCCCAAATTATGCAGATAATGATGCAGTCGTCTTTTGATGTGACGAAGACAATATCCATGTTGTCAGTGGCGCAACAAGGGGGGCATTTGCATGTTGTACACGAAACTGAACCTGCTCTCAGCGTGACCTTTGGTGCTAGCTAAGAGCATATCTTTTGTCGTCTTTGGGGGTTGGTTGTCACAGTGGTGGGGGCGGGGAAGATCGTGGTCATACCCATTGCAACCTGGGTGTTCACCAGTTAAGCTCTCTCGCAGGCGCTGACGTTTAGCCGTTATAGCAATACTATCGCATTTAAATAATGCAATAATATATGTTCCAGAATTATAAAAAATGAATATTTATATTTTGTCAATTTTCATAATCGAGAATATTTCA
Organism: Bulinus truncatus; assembly: GCA_021962125.1. Lineage (NCBI taxonomy): Eukaryota > Metazoa > Mollusca > Gastropoda > Planorbidae > Bulinus > Bulinus truncatus. The sequence continues at coordinate 4,673,019 of JAGDYQ010000058.1, read as the reverse complement.
TCATGTCATATGCAATACATAAATAAAGAGCACCTATGTTGCCTTGAAAAAATAGAAAACATTGGCAAAAGAACTGAATCTGCACTAAGCAACTGAAGCCGAAAATGTTGTTGGGATGGACAGAGAGAATAAATATTGGAGGGTTAACTTACACAAAAGCAAAATTACATTTTGTCACAAGAAAGAGGAATCTTCACTGAGATGGTTGAGATGCTTTCGAATTTGAGATTAAAGATGAGTTCATGTACATTAAATGTACTTATATGTGAAACCGAGTCTATAAATGTCCTGGCTCATCATTTAAAGTAGATACTTATAGGGAGACAGAGGCTGCGAAGTATTTTCCACAGCACACCGGACATATCACAAACAAGATGTTTTATCCCTCTCATTTTTTTATGATGAGTTATCCGAAGTTGAGCTTTTAAAATAGATACGAAAGCACAGATAGCAGCTGAAGGCAAAATAGTGGTCATTTTATTTTTTGTTTAGAAATGTATTGCTGAATAGGACTTCATAGAATCTCTGTCAACACTCTCAATGAGCCTGCAATTATTTATCGCTATCTGTGTGTCAGTAGCTCATGTGAAAGGAACTTTTCAAAACTGAAAGTGATAAAAAAATTAACTGCGAGCCACTATGGGACAGTCAAGGCTTTCTGATTTTGCTCTGTTATCTATTGAAACAGATATGGTGAAAGCAGTGGAGCAACCAGCAAAAAATGCTGGGGGGGGGGGGGGGGGCTCACATATCAAAAAAAGACAGTTTGACAGTCTTTTTGGTAACTTTATAACGTAAAGATTGAAGATTGATGATGTGGCCTGGGGGGGGGGGGGGCTCAAGCCTCCCCCTGCCCCCCCCCGGTTGCGCCACTGGGTGAAATTGATATGATATTGATACTGATGGAGTGATTGACAGATATGCTGCTTTGAAGACTAGGAACTAGACAATTAAAATAACGTTTATTGTCAAAATAACAATAATTTGACTTTGCTTTGCTAGTTGTTGCACTTCTTAAATGTTTTCACGTTAATTGTGTAATTCGTTAAAAACTCAACTATTGGACCGAATGGTCGACGTATTCCATAAACATTACAATTATAGGCGATTCTTAAGGTCTAGTACAGGAAAATTCGAAATATGTTCCATTGTTCATGTTGGTCAGGTGGATGTGAGACCAAATCATAGGTAAATAGCAAAGTTCAGATAAACATTACTTTCTCATGTAATTTTTTTGTTACACTCTTAAGAAATATTCTACTATGCAAGGCTAAAAGTTTCTGCAGACTAAACAATTTCAGTAAAACTTTTAATCTACTGTAAAATTAATCATTTTGTATTCAGAAATTCAAATGCGAAAGGTTTATAGTAAGTTTAAATTAAAAGTGATTACCAGTAAATACTTCTTGATATACTGTCAGTAATATTTTAAATATTATTTATTCTGTGGAAGGTTGTCCAGTTTTTAATTGTAATAAATATTTACATTTTTTGTTAATGACTAGGGGCTAGGGTGTGTTGAAAAATCAAGTTATAATTCCCAATATGAATGCTTCATGTCCCACTTATTTAATGAAACATACTATAAGAAAAACTTCAATAATCTGCTTTAGAAAGATATCTTACATGTAATAGGTTTTACAGTTTATCAAATTGTTTGATTCCTAAAGATTTCATGTAGAAAGATTTATAGAAATATTTGGATGAGAAGGTTTAAAAAGAAATTTTTCCTTTGCTAATGTGTGGATGAAAAGTCAAATACCCATTAAATCTCGCTGGACAATTATAAGAGCATACATACACAATATTTCTTTAAAAAAAAAATAAAGCAACAAACACAGTTTATTAAATGGAAATCTAACATAAATGTGCTAGTATTTTTTACACTGGGTAACAGCCAGAAAATCGTCAGGGGTTTCTCAACTGATTTAGACTAATTTTGGTGTTCTGAGTCCGAATATCACAATGATTTTGCTCTGTCAGGTCAACTTCTTGTGATACAGCCATAGACCTACCTGACGAGCTATACGTATTCTAATATCAGGGGTTTTGAGTTCAATCATTTCTCTATATTAGCTGCATAAAAAAATAGCAGCAAAATAATCGCAATTATAAAAACAGAGATTATATTTTATTTATAAATCTTCAATCTGGATTATCACTTGATTATTTAATGCATCAGCACTTGATTGGGTTAAATAAGCCAATCAAATTGATTCTAAATTTCACTGGCTTACACTCAGTTGCATTCTGCTATTACTTTCAGCCTATTGATATGGCTTCAGCGCGACGGTCATGCAGTAATAATCCTGACGTTTTCTGCTACATCTGCGGAGAAGACACGCTGTCACCGAACATGAAGAACATCACAAGATTTGTGAAGCACGCCTACCAGGCTTACTTTAAAGTCATGCTGGGTGACCAGTCATTGGCATCGCACACGGTGTGCCAGACGTGCGTGGAATACCTCCAGCGGTGGACAAAGGGTGCGAAAACTTCACTGAAGTTTGGAGCCGTTTGACCGTGCATCGGATTGTTACTTCTGCGCCATCAATACTACTGGCATCAACCGGAAGAATTGGCACAGCCTCCAGTACCCCGACCTTCCATCTGCCCGTCGTCCAGTTGCTCACTGCGAAGAAATTCTTGTACCAGCGTTCAGAGAGATTCCTGACAGCGACGATGAGGCCACCACTTCAGACGAGGGAGGAGATACAGAAAAGGAGTATGAATCACAAGATGGTCCTCAGCCTTTCTCACAATGTGAGCTTAATGATGTAGTTTGGGATCTCAGCTTGTCGAAGACTTCCTCCGAGCTGTTGGCCTCCAGACTCTTCCGTAGAAAGCATGAGGACTAATGGGCTACTTCTGACAGGAGGAAGACCTTGTGTACTGCCGAAATGCCGCCGATCTTCTTGATAAACTCGGCGGTCCTCAATACGATCCGAGAGATTGGTGACTCTTCATTGACAGCTTCAAGCGCTCTTTGAAGTGTGTGCTCCTTCACAACGGGAACCAGTTTGCCTCAATCCCTCTTGCGCAATCCACAACTCTTGAAGAGAAATATGAAGCGGTGAAGTATGTGCTCGACAAAATTCAATATGAGCTGCACCAAAGGATCATCTGCGTCGACTTGAAGATGGTGAACTTTCTACTTGGTCAGCAGTCCAGGTTCACGAAGTACCCATACTTTATATATATGTGAGACAGGCGCGACAGAGCCCAGTACTATGTAAAAAAAGAGTGGCCGACGCGAGAGCAGTTAGTACCTGGGGCGAGAAACATCATAAACGAACCTCTTGTTGACTGGGAGAAGATAATGATTCCACCGCTACACAAGAAGCTTGGGTTAATGAAACAGTTTACGCGCGCTCTGGACAAGGATGGGAGGTGCTTCAACTACATGCGCCGAGCATTTTCTCAACTGATCATTGAGAAGCTGAAGGCCGGCATTTTCGACGGCCCACAGATACGGCAGCTCATAAAGGACACAGAGTTACAAAACTCCATGAACACGCTTGAGTGCGCCACCTGGAAATCGTTTGTGCAGGTGGTGAATAACTTCCCAGGGGGAACACGAAGGCAGCAAACCATGCCATTCTCATCATCAACATGATAGAGGACTATCAAAAACTCGGGTGTTTGATGAGTATAAAGATGCACTTCCTGTTATCACACATGGAGAAGTTTCCTGAAACCTGAGAGTCCTGGGTTCGATCCTCGGCTTGAAATGGGTACCTGACTTAAGTTGGGGAAGTAAAGGCGGCTGGGCGTTGTGCTAACCACACAATCCCTTCATATGCCGAGGTTATAGAAACAGTTGAATTCTACGCTTCATCTTCCCCGATGGCCCGTTAGGGCTAAGAAGGGAACTAAACTCTTATCACTAAAATATAATTCAATCCATTTATTACTAAAGGACGTCAATTGTTTTAATATTACTATTTTTACGTCTTTTACTACCACGGCTGCCGCCCCAGAATTTATGCCGCCCTAGGCAACCGCCTAGTCCCGCCTAGTGGTTAAACCGGGCCTGTTTGTGCTGCTGTTTAGGGGAAAATCCCGATTAAGTAAACTATAAATATGTATGGCACATTACAAACAAATGTTAACTGTTTCAGAATATGTACGCATTACATAAAAAAAATATTAACTAACATCTGTATGTACTGAATAGTGTAGGATGAAGGTCATATTAAAAGAATCTTAAGCTGTGTTGAGCAATTCTAAAAAAAATATACACAAAACTGGTAATATGGAGACTGGCATGGCCTGAATGAAAAAAAATGTTACATCATAATAACACTATAGTGTGCTGGGGGAAGTGGTGGATTGAGGCAGACACAAAGTGAACCAAAAATAAAAAGCAATGCAAATTAAAACATCCACCCCCGGAAATATGTTTGTTAGAATCTGAATGAAAAAAATCCTGATCTTAAAAAAGGCATTAAAATATATCTAACCAATATAGAGAAAAATTAAGTCTTGCAGCTAATCGACAATCAAGGCTTCCAAAGAATTAACTAAAAATCTGTAAAAAAAATAAAAAAAAACAAGTTGCTGGAAGGTACCAGATAGTGACAATAAAGCCTGCGAATGATAGGTCAAAGTTCAACTTTGCATAGTATGTATTTTCTCCGAATATGTCAGCCTTTTATTTTGTTAATTGCTGAGTTTAAAAAACAATTACAGTAATTATATTGATTGATAAGGCGGCGTATGCTACGCCGCGGGACGTCTAGTATAATATAATATAGCTTCACCCCCCCCCCCCCGGCGGGGTCGGACTCCTGCCCACGAAATGAATGATGCAATCACGGCTTTTGTACAACGCCTACACATAGCTATTTCGGTCGTTTACCCCCTCCTAAAAACAAGTGATGAAATTGTCTATTCACCACCTGCACTTGCACACCCACGCAATGTCCTCCACCTTCAGTTTTGGCGGGAAACTGACGCAACCAGCGTTAAAGGACCACTGCTTATCAAAGGAACCGTGCATTGGTTCAGGAGAGAGAGAGAGAGAGAGAGAGAGAAACGGCAAGAAACAGACCGGTAGTGACACGCAGAGAAGACACACCTTGAGACGAGTATCAGAGAGGACACGGAACGCAGATCAGTGCAAAAACAGTTTAGAGTTGATCGCTGGAGAACGCCAGGTCTGTTGATGCAGCGCGTTCGTTATCGGCACGTCGCCATAACACGTAAACTCGTTCAACTGTACCCACAATAGACTTTGTTTTCACCCGGACTATTATACCCTGTACATTGTACTATTTGTAGACTGTGAATAAACCTTATTATTCAACCAACGAACCCACGTGTCCTTGAGTGCATACCTTGAGAGAGATTGAAACTCGTAACATTATGTTAGGCAGATAATTATTATGTACATATCTTTGGCTTTTGGCTGTATGGGAAATGTTCGAATGTTATTGTGCAACATCAGGGCGTATAGTCAAAAGTTAGCAGTATCTTTTCAATAAAACAATATTATATAGCTAGATTTAGAATATTAGTTTAGCTAATAAAGACGGCAATAATAAAATTATTTTAAGAATTGTGATGTCGAGGGCTAACAAAAGGAATTGTTTAGCTAGACCATATCAGTCTTGCAGATTCCATAATAAACGGTTGTAACATTTCACATATTAAAACATATTGTACCAATTTAAGACTGCTGAATTAGCGTTCGGCCTATTGGAATATCTGACAGAACCCGCACACGAATAAACATATTAGGCAATTTTAAAATTTAATTTGTTCTTGTTTCAAAATTGAAATGGATAAAAATATTTCAAATGGAATAAATTTATATAAACTAGTACACTGTTTACTTAAATTCATGTTACATGTTATAAATATCATATGTATGTTTGGTATAATTTTGTAGCTAAATGATCACTGTTTACATTTCTATTATTATGTATTTGAATTTTATTTTATTTTTTATCTAAATTTATGCTGGTGTTAAAAATGTGCCACTTCTACGTCCCAAGTAAAAAAATTATTTCGATAAAAAATATAAAAGACGAATGCACAGGTGTTAAAATCTATTAAAAAACAATTGAATTAAATATACATACTTTCACGAATATAATCCATTAAGAATAAAAAAATTGAATAATTTTTTTCTAGTAAATCAGCCATGGCGGTCGATACAAAAAATCCCATCAAAATGAATATCATTCATTTTAAAATTAAAACATTAAAATTCTTTCGACAAAATCGCGAATCAATAAAATAAATAGCCGCGGAAATGGATAAGTTTACTGGAAATAAAATTCCTTCTGTAAATTACTAACAATAAACCTAACATTATACAAATAAGATACGAAACGACGATCGTGGCCTAATGCACAATACGGACTGTTTTTGTAAAGTCACGATCGTGTATGGTTGCACTTTAGGGGTTAATTTTCAGCCCTAATAGTTAACGTTATTTTTTAACGAACCTTTAGCAGTCTGTCAATACTCTCGGCTGAAAATGATTAAGAAATAAGTGAAAATAAAGTTCAGCGATGCATACTAAAACTAAAATATTTTATGATGCCTTTGAATTTTTTTAGACATACCATGTCTGTGTAGGAAGCTGAAAAGATTTTTTTTTTTAAAATTTAGGAGGGGGAGGAGTAAAGAAACACATTCTAAAATCAACATATCAATTTTATAATCTAATTAGATTTATATTATTTATTCGGATATGATGAACTAAATATCTTTTATAAAAAGTAGTACTTTTTGTAATTACATAATATTAAAAAAAAAAAAAACTTATTCAATTTCTTCTACAATTAATTTCACTAACGCAGTTGTTACTAAACCAGCAAACTGGAATAATTATTTTTTTTCCGCCGAACAGCAATAAATGTGCGCATGCGCGACTAGACGGACTCGGACTGCATGTTATTGCATATTTTTTTGTTTTCGGGGCAAGGGTTGGGGTTAGGGCTAGGGTTAGGTTTAGGGTTAGGGTTAGGAATATGGTTAGGGTTAGGGTTAGGAATAGGGTGTAGTCGCGCATGCGCAATATCTATAGACGGACCCCTAAAAAAAAGGTAATACCGAGTCCGTCTAGTCGCGCATGCACACATCTATTTCTGGTCGGCGGAAAAAAAATAATTCTTCCAGTTTGCTGGTTTAGTAACAACTGCGTTTCGTTAATGTATACAATAATATTGATATATTTTTCAGGATCAGTCCGGTTGTTTTGATTATATTTTCATTTCTGAGTCTAGAACAATTTAAAAAAAAAATCAACACATTTTTAGTAATTTAAAAAGAGAAAAGAAAGAAATCATAACATTTTATTTTATTGGCTCTATTGAATATTTTGACTGACTCTATTGAATATTTTGACTGACTCTATTAAATATTTTGACTGACTATATTATTGAATATTTTGACTGACTCTATTGAATATTTTGACTGTCTCTATTCAATATTTTTACTGACTCTATTGAATATGTTACTGACTATTGCATATTTTGGATATCCTATTGAATATTTCACTGACTGTCCAGGACCCATATGAGAGTATCCTTGGCTTGTTGCTAAGAGTATGAGAGCCGACTCAATGATGATCCGTATTTCTATTTGTGTTTCTGCCACACACAGTCTCACCAGTAATTAGACGTACAACACGGGACGATAATCAATTCGACAAGTCGTGTTTAACAACAACGATATATATTTATTTTACACAAAGACACCAGTCCGTAACAGGGATCTGGTGGCTGTTAAATCATAAAGCAAAGGTAATCCAAAATGCAGCAAAAATAATAATCCAATATAAATGAATGAATTGTAGGGCGTTTTCTCTCTCTATTTCTCTCTCTCTCTCTCTCTCTCTCTCTCTCTCTCTCTCTCATTCATATATATATATATATATATATATATATATATATATATATATATATATATATATTTATCAGACGCATTTGCTGTCTGTCTCCCTCCCTATCTGTCTGTCTGTTCCATCATAACTCAAGATCCAGACAACCAAATAACGTGAAATTTGGTGCACGTACACATAATTACATGGGGAAGGTTATAGGAAATGTTTCGTTTCATCTCGATGGGTAGTTTAATTGTAATAAATTATTTTTATTTTAGTATCTTTTACTATATTAAAGTAATCTGGACGGCGCCATAAATAAAACTCTTCTGTGACGTCATTTACCGATGATCGGATAGAATTTGCGCGCCGTTGCTGTATCGTGCCTTTGTGCTGCAAAGAATTGTTGATGTTTTTCATGCTTCCCGATTTGTGCAGTTTGAGGAAGGTAAATGAATGAAGAAGGATTCTAGAAGAAGTGGGAAGCCATAATAATAATAATAATAATAATAATAATATATATATATATATATATATATTAGGGTGATTCAAAACAATATGGTAAAAAATTAAATTTTGAATTTAACTTTGGGCACCCCCCAAAAATGTTCCAATATATGAAAAAAAAATTCAGTACAAATTTTAAATTTTTTGGACAATATTAAGAGAGTGCTACCGCCATGTTTAGTTTTAACAAATAATAATAATGAAAAAATCAGTATATTTATTACCAGTTAAACAAATCTAAAGTTTTTTTACTTGTTTAATAAAAAGTATACAAACAATTAAATTAATAGTTAAATTTTGGTTCAACTGCACCAATGTTGACTTGTTCCTGTCTGGGCAGTTCTGTCTATACTGTTTCACACCCTCAGCAGGTACTGTTTCTGTTCTTCATTGTTTGTGTGAAGTTTATTGTAATCTTACATAACAGCTACTCCAAGTTCTGCTATGTCATTCACAACTCTGAGACAGGATAGTTCAGCATTTGCTTTTTTGAAGGTTTCATTGGTCTCCCAACTATCTGGATCACTGCTCAAAATTCAGATGACAGTCCAAAAATGGCAAAAATACGAAAGATGTTATTTGAAACAAAATCATCAAGTTCTTTGAATTCTATCAGAGATTGATCAATTGTTGTTTTTTTCAAAGAGCCAGGTAAACCATTTGTTTTCAAACATCTCACCATTTTCTGTTTTATGTCAAGTGGTACTTCATCCTCAAAAAAAGCCAATGCAACAAGTTCTTCTGATAAATACCAGAGGTGTCTTAGAAATTTTTTCAAAGCCACCGCTGAAATTTGTGAATCAGGATAGCTGCAAGCAAATACTTAAATGATACAATAAGTTTTATAATATTAACAATTTCACTATTCACTTGGTACATTAAATTAATTAGTCCAACTAATATTAATCCTCACCCTAACCTTTGTAGGCTTTTGATAAGCCAAAGATCATTTCGAGGAGCTGAAATGGCTGATGGTGCTGTAAACCAGGCTGTAGTGTAAATTCTTGTGGCAAAAAATGCATATGTTTCTGAGACCCCCGTTCTTCTTTTGCTGTGAGTCGAAATTGGGCCCGAAATAGTCATATTTTGTTGGCATATATGGATTGGCCATCCACCTAGCACGATGAAGTCCAGCTGGTTGTTTAAATGATATACATTTTGCTGGAATTCCTCCAAGATAAAAAATGACTAAGTCAAGTAGCTTTCAGTAATCGTCACGAGGTTGAAAAGTTGTGAGCTGTTTTTGTGCAAATTTGATAATTTCTTCAGCAATGTCAACAACGACTGATGTACTAGACTCCTCTGTTAAAACAGTCTGAGATGTTGATTTATCAATTAGTGGCAAGTGTTGTTTAAATCGCTTAAAGATTGCCATGTCTGAACTTGTAGAAGGACCAAATGAATGCTTCACACCTGCTTCCAACATAATTTCAAGCATATGATGACGACAGGCCAGCCACAACATTTCCTTCTGCATCTTTCGCTCCAGTAGGACACATGCTCCAGTGAATTTATCTCTACTACTGGACATCTTTAATAAACTAGTTGAAACGATTTTAAGAGATAAAATACAAAAATCTGAGTGATATTATAATATTGATTTTGTGTAAACGTGGCCAAAGAAATTAGACAAAAAAATTTAACAAAGAATAATCAACAGCAAAGATTAAAATTAACTGAAATAAATAAGAGTGACATTGTATCTTCATCATTTCACACAATTAATAATATGTTTTGGGCATAGTCAGTCAGGCAGTCACGTTATTACCAACAAGGAATAACATAATTGAAATTCGTAAAATTCACAATGTGGTAGCAACCATTAAACATGTGTCAAAATCAATAAAAATTTTACTGATTTATTTTTTCATATATTGGAACATTTTTAGATGGTGCCCCATGAAAAATTCAAAACTTCATTTTTTTGAATCACCCTAATATATATATATATATATATATATATATATATATATATATATATATATATATATATATATATATATATATGTGTGTGTAAAGAGAGAGAGAGGGGAGGGAGAGATAAAGCGAGAGAGAGGGGGGTAGGGGGAGAGAGGAAAGGGATGGTAGGAGGGAGGGAGGGGGAGAATGAGAGGGGAATAGAGAATGGGTGAGGGAGAGATAGGAAGATGAGAGAGGGAGAGAGGAAGAGAGAAAGGGAGGGAAGGAAAAAGAAAGGGAGGGAGAGAGGGAATAGGGAGGGAGATAGAAGCGAGAAAGGGAGAGAGAGGGTGGGAGAGAGGGAGGGATAGAGAGATAAAGAGAGAGGGGGCAGGGAGGGAGAGGAAATTAGGGAGGGAGGAAGGAGGAGGATGGGAGAGGGAGGGATGGAGAAAAGAAGGAGGGAGATGAAGTAGGGAGGGAGAGAGAGGGAAGGATGAAGGGAGGAAGGAGAAGAAAATGAGTGAGGGGGGAGGACAGGGGGAGAGAGAAGGAGTGAGGGAGAGAGGGAGATGGGAGAGTTAGGGAGGGAGGGAGAAGGAGGGCGAAAGGGAGGGAGGGAAAGAGAATGGGAGAGAGGGGATTGGGAGGGAGTGAGAGGGGGAGGGATAGAGAGGAAGGGAGAGGGAGGGGTAGGGAGAAAACAGAAGGTAAACTGCAGTTAGTATATATATATATACTAGCTGAACAGGCCCGGTACCCGTTACGGCTATTTGGCACGCAACTGGAGTTGAAAATGGTGATGCGCTCACAACACCATATCATTGACTAATCTTAATTCATTCATAATATTTTAAAGGACTCTTTCTCAATAGTTATTTTTTTTAATAATGTATCAATTCTCTTTCACTTAGCTTCACACCCATTCTTCCCTCCATCCCTCCCCCGCCCGCCAACCCCTTCCACTCAAGACATGCCCGAATCGCAGTGGGTCTAAATGTACAAAATTACAAAAAGGGGCATTTAGTATAACTGCATGTTCACCCTGTTAACTATACCACGTGAACCTCTCCCTACCCCCGCCCCGTCATGTTTAACACTGACGTATTTAAAAAAAAAGAGAGACGTGAGGTTAAAATATTAGCGGTGTTGCAACTTGAATCGTCTGCTTAACCCCCCCCCCCCCATTTCTGCAACCATTTGGTTTATTCCCACACCTATCCCAACCAACTCGGTAATATATATTTGAGCGCGTTAACAATCAGTCTATGTACAAAAATAGCTTTTTATATAATTTATACCAAAGAAAATAATCCTTATTATGGGTACAGAAACTTAACAAAAACAACCTCCGACTATTAAACATAATTTGCTCACACTACTCAATATCATTTAAAAATCTTAATTCATTAATAAGAAATCCTTGTTGTGTTTAGAATTCCCCATTTTTATTCAAGAAAGATTCATTTGATGAACAAAATGCGCACCAAACATACTCTCATTTAACATACATTGTCTCTTTTTCGTTTCTATAATTTTGGAATTCCCCATACTATTTTTATAGAGACGGTCGATGACACGCACTGTTTTTTTTTTAACTCCGCAAAGGTGTGACGTAGAACTCAGACTTTTTTTTAGCGATATAAACTTTCAACCCGTACGGTGCCGTGTATTTGTAACGTACAGACATGCGGCTTTTATCGCCTTGAGCATACTTTACACCGCACGGTGTGTAGGTCTGTCGAAAGTACGTCTATGTTAGCAGATTATATATATACTAGTTGCAAGTACCCGGCTTTGCCCGGGTTTAAAATAAGGTTTTCTGTTTATCTTTTGTTTTCTCCCTACCCCCTCTCTCCCTCCCTCCCTCCCTCCCTCCCTCTCCCTCTCCCTCTTTACCCCTCTCTCCCTTTCTCTTTCACTCCCTCCCTTTCTCCCTCCCTCCCTCTCCTTCCCTCTCTAACTCTCCCATCTCCCTCTCTCTCCCTATCTCCCTCCCTTCTTTTCTCATCCCCGTCCCCCCTCTCTCCACCTTCCTCCCTTCCTACTCCCCCTCTCTCCCTCCATGCCCCCTCTATCTCTTTATCTCTCACTCCCTCCCATTTCTCCCATCCTCTCTCCCTCCCTACCCCCTCTCTCCCTCTCTCCCTCCTTTCTCCCTCCCTCTCCCGTCTCCCTCTCTCCCCCTCTTCCTCACTCTCTCTCCCTCCCTCCCCCTCTCTCCCTTTCCCTCTCTCCCTTTCTCCCTCCCTCTCCCATCTCTCTCTCCCCATTCCCCTCTCTCTCCCTCCCTGCCCCCTCACTCTTTCTCTCTCTCCCTCTCTCCCACCCTCTCTTTCCCTCCCTCCCTCTCTCTCCCTCCCCTACCCCCTCTCTCCTTCCTTCTTTTCTCTCTACCTCTCCCCTGCTCCCTCTCCCATCTCCCTCTCCCCCTGCTCCATCTCCCTCTCCTTCTCTCTCCCCCTGTCCACCATTCCCTCTTGTCTCTCCCTCCTTCTCTCCCCCTCCCTCCCTCCTACCCTTTCCTCTCTCTCTCTCCCCTGCCCCCTCTCTCTCTTCCATCTCTCTCTCCCTCCCCTACCCCCCTCTCTCCCTCTCTCCCTCCTTTCTCCCTCCCTCTCCCGTCTCCCTCTCTCCCCTCTTCCTCACTCTCTCTCCCTCCCCTCCCCCTCTCTCCCTTTCCCTCTCTCCCTTTCTCCCCTCCCTCTCCCATCTCTCTCTCCCCATTCCCCCTCTCTCTCCCTCCCTGCCCCCTCACTCTTTCTCTCTCTCTCCCTCTCTCCCACCCTCTCTTTCCCTCCCTCCCCTCTATCTCCCTCCCTACCCCCTCTCTCCTTCACTTCTTTTCTCTCTACCTCTCCCCCTGCTCCCTCTCCCATCTCCCTCTCCCCCTGCTCCATCTCCCTCTCCTTCTCTCCCCCTGTCCACCATTCCCTCTTGTCTCTCCCTCCTTCTCTCCCCTCCCTCCCTCCTACCCTTTCCTCTCTCTCTCCCCTGCCCCCTCTCTCTCTTTATCTCTCTCTCCCTCCCTCCCTCACTCACTCTCTCTCTCTCTATATATATATATATATATACTAGTTGCAAGTACCCGGCTTTGCACGGGTTTTAAATAAGGTTTTCTGTTTCACCTTCTATTTTTCTCCCCACCCCCTCTCTCCCTTCCTCTCTCTCTCTCCTCCCTCTCCCTCCCTTTCCCTCCATTTCCCTCCCTCGCTTTCTCACTCCCTACTTCTCCCTCCCTCTCCCTCCCTCTCTCTCCCCATTTCTCTCCCTCCCACCGTCCCTCTCCCATCTCCCCTCTCCCCCTGTCCATCCCCCTCCCTCCCTCTCTCCCTCTCTCCCCCTTCCTCCCCCTCTCTCCCCCTTCCCCCTTCCCTCTCCCTCCCTCCCTCTCTCCCCCTTCCTCCCTCCCTCTCTTCCTCCCTGCCCCCTCTCTCTCTTTATCTCTTCCTCCCATTTCTCCCATCCTCTCTCTCCCTCTCTCCTTCCCTTCCATCTCTCTCCCTCCCTAACACCTCTCTCCTTCCCTTCTTTCTCCCTCCCTCCCCTCTCCACCTCTCTCCCTCTTCCTCCCTCCCTCATTCCGTCTCTCCCTCCCTGCCCCCCTTACTCTTTATCTCTCTCCCTCCCTCTCTCCCACCCTCTCTCTCTCCCTCTCTCCCACCCTTTGAATATTTCAATGACTGTCGAGGACCCATATGAGAGTATCCTTGGCTTGTTGCTAAGAGTATGAGAGCCGACTCAATGATGACCCGTATTTTTTTTACACCCTCCCCCTCTCCCTCCCTACCCCCCTCTCCCTCCCTCTCCCATCTCCCTCTCTCTCTCCCATCCCTCTCTCTCTCCCCTACCCTCTCTCTCCCTCCCTTCCTTTCTCTTTCTTTCCCTCCCTTTCTCTCTCCCCCTCTCCCTCCCTCTCCCATCTCCCTCTCTCCCCATCCTTCTCTCCCCCTGTCCATGCCCTCTCTCCCCCTTCCTCCCTCCCTCCCTCCCTCCCTCCTACCCTGCTTTCCTCTCTTTCCTCCTGCCCCTCTCTCTCTTTATCTCTCCCTCCCTCCCTCCCTCCCTCTCTCTCTCTCTTTCTCTCTCTCTCTCTCTCTCTATCTCTCTCTATCTCTCTCTCTCTATATATATATATATATATATATATATATATACTTATTATTATGGCTTCACACTTCTTCTAAAATCCTTCTTCATTCCTTTAACTTCCTGTACAAATAGGGAAGCATGAAAAAACATCAACAATTCTTTGCAGCACAAAGGCACAATACAGCACCAGCGCGCAAGTTCTATTCGATCATTGGGAAATGACGTCACAGAGGAATTTTATTTATGGCGCCGTCGAGATTACTTTTATATAGTAAAATACTAAAATAAAAAAAAATAATTACAATTAAACTACCCACCCAGATGAAACGAAACCTGTCCTATAATCTTCTCCATGTAATTATGTGTATGTGTAACAAATTTCACGTTTTTTGGTTGTCTGGATCTTGAGTTATAAGGGAACAGACAGACAGACAGACAGACAGACAACAAATGCGTCTTATAAGTATAGAGATATACTTATTATTATGGCTTCACACTTCTTCTAAAATCCTTCTTCATTCCTTTCTTTACCTTCCTCAAACTGTACATACATATCAGGGAGCATGAAAAAACAACAACTATTCATCGCAGCACAAAGGAACTATACAGCACCAGCGCGCAAGTTCTATTCAATCATAGGGAAATGACGTCACAGAGGAGTTTTATTTATGGCGCCGTCGAGGTTACTTTAATATAGTAAAATACTAAAATAAAAAAAAATTAATTACAATTAAACTACCCATCGAGATGAAACGAAACATGAAACCTTCCCCATGTAATTATGTGTATGTGTAACAAATTTCACGTTATTTATTTGTCTGCATCTTGAGTTATAAGGGAACAGACAGACAGACAGACAGTCAACAAATGCGTCTTATAAGTATATATATATATATATATATATATATATATATATATACTAGCTGCAAGTACCGGCTTTGCCCGGGTTTAAAATAAGGTTTTCTGTTTACCTTCTGTTTTCTCCCTACCCCCTCTCTCTCTTCCTCTCTCTCTCCCTCCCTCCCTCTCCCTCCCTAGTAAAAGATACTAAAATAAAATAATTTATTTCAATTAAACTACCCATCGAGATGAAACGAAACCTGTCCTATAACCTTCCCCATGTAATTATGTGTATGTGTAACAAATTTCACGTTATCTGTTTTTCTGGATCTTGAGTTATAAGGGAACAGACAGACAGACAGACAAAAAATGCGTCTTATAAGTATGTATATATATATTAGGGTGCATCACCAAAACAAAAGTCTAATATTTGATCTGTCTGCTATTTAAATTTGTTCCATTGATAAAAAAAAAACATTGTGTAAAAAAATAAAAAAAATATTTGACAATGTTTAGAGGTCCCCCGGACTTCAACAAAGTTTGCATAATTAAGCGAAAACTAAATAAAACCATCCTTACTTGTAAAGTCTTACAGACTTACTTACAAAAAGTGAAGCGCTATATAAATTGTTTTATAGTCTTTGTTTTATAATGTTTGGCAGCCTTGATTGACTTTGATAAACAGTTGTGCTAGAAATTAAATTTAAAATTCACATTTTATTAGCAAAAACAACACTTGTCCTTACCGCATATTGATGACCAAGGTAAACATTTTAATTTCTTTATTTATATAATTTTAATTTCTGATACACACGACCTTTAAAATCAGAACATGGATTTTCTAAGGACATGCTGGCTGACACTGAACAACTGTGTCATATCTAGTTATTACTGCGTAAATTGGAACAAATGAAATCTCTGTTGGCAACAACTTTTCAACAAGTGGTCACCAAATGTTGAGACTATTATCAAGAATGTAGAAGATCTAGCATTCTTGAGGCCTATGAAAGTAGACAGGTCTTCCAGCTTTGGATCTTGTGACAAACAATTGCAAAAAAGTTGCTCGACGCAATTCACGAGATGCCGCAGCATTGGAACATCAGAAACGCTTAAGAGAAGAAAATGCAGCCCTTACAACGCTATCAGTTGCTCGCAACGAGGATAGCAGTGACGAATCCGATGATTCTACTTCTAAATGTGAAGGTAATATAGAAGTTGTTGATAACTGTTTTGATGATATAATGCCATTGCAAAAGCGAAGAAAGCCAACAAGAACTTTGGTATTTGTACCTCCAGATTTTTTAAGCCGACCAATTCTTGTGTCTCTAGCGTCAAGATTAAAGAATATACCAACACAGCAGGCAGCTGTCATACATGGCCTTATTAGTGAGTCTGGGTGTGGTGTATCAATGGTGGCTTCTTCCTATGCCACTGCAGATCGTTAACATCGCAAAGTTGTTAGTGAGATAGCTACAACGATCCATGACTCCTGGGAACCACCCAAACTCTGCACGCTCCACTGGGATGGCAAACTGATACCTTCTCTAAAAAATCATCTGAAGAACACATAACAGCTGTTGTTGTTGATGCAAAGCAATTGAAACTGCTAGGACTGCCAATGCAATAAAGAAACTCGTTGGTGAAATAATTGCAGAATTAACCATGAAGCTAATGGCAGGAGTGGCATTGTAATGATTGTATCGTTAATATGACATTCTACACAACAAGTCAAACACTGGTCATCAGACTGCTGCCTGCATTGCCATACAAAATAAGCTTCAACGTACTTTTCTGTGGTCAGGTTGTCGCCATCACATTGGTGAAGTTCTTCTCTCGCATATGTTTGCAGACATGAAAATATAAGTTTCCAAATCCTTGGATATAACTTTGTTCACAAGGTTGCGAAATAATTGGGAATCGGTGGCACATGATTGGTCTCATGTACGTTGTTCGTTTACGTTAGCTGATCATGATCTGAAGGCTCAAGAGCGACTGACGATAATGAGAGATAAGGTATTGCTCAATATAAATATTACATTATATTGAGGTATCCATAATTTTGGTTTAAAATTTAGATTGTGGATCATAACCCAGAATATTAATTGAACGATTTCTATAAATATGTCTTTTATGATCGCTTCTCATTTAATAAAAAATTGAACACCATAGATTTATTACGATACTGTGAAATATATACAGGCCTATGGAAATATTTTGGTTTTCGATTTGTTTCAGAGAGTATCACGAAATATTTTAGAATGATTTTGTGTTACCTCTCCTAAGATCGCTATAATGACCTTTGGTAATGATTGAGGCGGTCGAAAACAGTATTACATTGTGATTGCCATTTGGCATTAATGATCTTACCTGCCGTATGTTAGTGTACGGTGTTTTGTCACCGCGGCACTAAACATATGGCTGGTCCAATGTCATTTCTGGCAGCCATGTAGGAGACAATTCTTACTCTGCTGGCCAGTTGGTAGCCAGATCATGCATGTTAAGAAGAAAACAGTAAATGTTTCTGCCATCTTTGAATTGTTTATGCCGCCATCTTGGATGAATTGTTTATGCCGCCATGTTGGATGACAGACGGAAGTGGCGATGACAGACGGAAGTAGCGATGACAGACGGAAGTCGCGATGACAGACACCGGAACACATGATGTATTTTTTGTATTATAGATTTCGATTCGACGCAAGCGCCATTTTGAATTATGTTTTCGTGACCTCGCTGGTCATGTGATTACTTTTATCAAATACTATTGTTTTATTTATTATTTCTGGAGGTCGTTTATTTATAGAACGGACTCCCCACACGGACGGAAGCGACACGGACAAGCTTAGCTGTGTTATATATATATATATATATATATATATATATATATATATATATATCCTGCTGTTCGATTAAAAATTTTAATTGAAATTAACGCATAATTAAAACAAGCAATTAAGCCTGTTCCATTCTGGACACAGGACGTGTTAGCGCATTTTCATGTTATGTATCAGTACGTATGCTATCTTTCAGTAAATATTTTGTAAATTTTGGAAATGTTTATAAATTCAATTGTGTAATGCATATATCTATAAAAATAAATTATAAAGACGTTTCTTTATATTTGAAAAAAAAATATTGTCTCTTAAATCTAACTACAAGTGGTTTGTGGTTACTGAAATAGGACTCATAATTGAAAACATTCGAAATTATAGTCATTTAATCGTCCGAAAACTCCGTCAATTGTTGCATAGCTCTGATACTTTCAATTAAACTCAGAACACAAGCTTACTATTTCATTTGATGAGTTTCTTAATAAATCTTGGTGAAACTACGTGCTGCAGTATTTCGCACCAAATTGAACGTACAAGGTGTATATATAATATATAAGCCCCTTAGGAGCCCTGAAGCCCGGCCCTCAGAGGTCCTATCGCGAAATAAACTTTTGATGTACACATGGCAGGCCAAGACCTACAAAATGATATATACATCATGGGTCTAGGACTTATAGTTGCTGAGATATAGCGCTCCTTTATTAATATAGCTTATATTGTAAAAAACGGTACTAAGGCCCCTTTTACGGCCCTGAGAGGTCAGATCGCGAAATGGAAAAAAGTCATTTCTTGGCAGGCCAAGACCTACAAAATGATATATACATCATGGGTCTAGGACTTATGGTTGTTGAGATCTAGGGTGTACACGGACAGACGGACGGACTGACAAAACGGGGACAAAAATGCTCTAAAAATATCGCAAATTAACGCATATTTAATCGAAAAAATACTTTATTTATTAATTGTAACATTTTTTAATTCTATCAACATGTCATTTTAAAATAATAACAACGTGTTGTTATTTTTTCGCACTTACTTGGTCTAAGCAATAGAGTATTAAACCTTTGTGTGTGTGTGTGTGTGTGTGTGTGTGTGACGTCTTTGACAAGCCAGACCTTGAAATGTTCGACTCATTTTTGACGCGAGCAAGTAAGCATCCTTGTTCATTTGTTCTCAGTCTCACATGTGGGTCGCGACTTGTTATAAAGTGTGTCGTCAACAGAAAAGAAAGAACAGAAGATGAAAAATGAAAGACGACCGATAACACAATATTTTTTTATTAATATAACTGACAGACCGATAAAAAAAAAAATTCTTTTTTGTTGTTCACTAAAACATTGAACAAATAGTTGATAGTAAGAAAGTAAATGAATGAAATAATATAAGAATAACATTTATAGACTGCGACGCGCAAAGCAAAAACTTCAAAAGAAGATTAAAAGTAAATTTGTCCTTCAACTCGCCGACTGTGGTTGTATTGGTGGGGAGGTGGGTAATGTTAATATTGGTAGATGACGTCACTTACCAACCACAAGTTACATTGTTTCAAAGCCATGACACTTGTCAATCAAACTATAACACGTGCAGATGTTCATTAAATGCATCATTCAGGGTCATAAGTTTGAATTAAGAAATGGCAATCCTATTGTTTCAAGGTCATATAGCCGATATGATTTATGTAAACGTGACACTCTGTGTTCGGGTTTTTTTTTCCCTTTTTTTTTTAAATCTCGCCTGGTCTGGTTATAGAATTGGGATATTTACTGGTTTGGGTAAAATTTAACGCATTTAGGTGTTTGTGTTAAAAAATGTAATCGCATATTTTTAACGCATTAATTACGCTTTAGTTGCAGTAAATCAACAGCCATATATAAAATTTAACTCAGTATCACAATAATTATGAAAAATACAGCCACTGTCTCGGGTACAGATGTATTAGCAAGATGTTATACTATCAAAATACGATACAAAATTATGCGCAAAAAAAAAATGATGATACAAAATTTCTAGCATGTCGTTATTTTGATCTAATTATAAACGGGTTCATTATACCTCCACCAATACACTACAGTAAATAATGTAAACTAGTGAATGAAAGTTTTCTCTTTTTACATCGACCGGGAAGGGAGCAGGAGTTTACTTGTCGAAGGGCTAAATAACCAAAACATCTTCATCATATATTACAAGTGGGGCTTCAGTCGACATACCTGGGGGTGAGGGTATGTGCGAATTGCGGCAGGGTGGGTGTGGTAGATCTACTTAATAATTGGACGGAACTTAAACTTCAAATGGTGAAATTCTGTTATTTATCGTTTTGGTGAACTTTCCGCATTTAGTCAAATTAACGCATTTAAGTGTTGCGTTAAAAATTTTAATCGCAAATTTTTTTGACGCGTTAATCGCAAATTAACGCAGTTTAATAAACAGCCCTAATATATATATATATATATATATATATATATATATATATATATATATATATAGTTACGACCCCCTCGGTGCGCACCGGATAGTCTACAGAGTGAACGCGATGACGCGGTAGAGGAGAAGTGACGTAGAAGCCGGCAAGAGAGTGGCCATGCTGCCGTTGTTGTTGTTTTTATAGATATAAGTAAATACTCTTGGAATCCACGCCTGTGTGTTGTTTTGATTTTATAAACAGAATTAAAGAGTTGCAACAATATATATATATTGCTTAGCCCTCCCCCCTCCTCCCCTTTCCCCCAGCCAAACACAACTTGGAAGTCTTTATTAATATCTATTGAACCCACGTTATCGGTATTTTCAGTATAAGAATAGTAATTGTATATTTAGTGCATTTCTTCTGTAACAATTAAAATCAGTGGATTAAAAAAAATATTTGGAAGTCGGGTGAGGGATGGTATTTCGATTACTTTTATTATGATAAAAAACAACTACTGCACGCTACTGCTAATATATGTACCCATTATATGCAGTGCTCGATTTACCGCCGGGGATAACCCCGGCTCTGCTTTAGCTAATGGCATCCCTGCCGGGAATGACATTTATTCCCGGCTCTGCGGAATTTTGTTGCCTCCCCAGCACTGATTTTTTCTTAAGTCGAGCGTGCACTGGTAAATATTTCCGTTTAACTTCAAAATTTGGTACTGCGCTTCTATCTAGCGAATCAATAGAAATAAACGTACAGTAAGAGTTCGAATTATTTTTTTGGTTCTAATTTTATGTTCACTTTTAATTCATCGCTCCTAAGTCGTAAGGCGCAAGTTATCATTCGAAAAAAAACTTTTATATAAAAATCCAGACAAAGATTTAAAGTAATATTTTTATTTTAAAATTTTAAATTAAGATGTCTAAAGTGCCGTCTTGTAAAAACGTTAACCCAAACAAAGTCATTTTAAAATAATAACAACGTGTTGTTATTTTTTCGCACTTACTTGGCCTAAGCAATAGAGTATTAAACCTTTGTGTGTGTGTGTGTGTGTGTGTGTGTGTGTGTGTGAGACGTCTTTGACAAGCCAGACCTTGAAATGTTCGACTCATTTTTGACGCGAGCAAGTAAGCATCCTTGTTCATTTGTTCTCAGTCTCACATGTGGGTCGCTAACATACGTACTGATACACGAAAATGCGCTAACACGTCTTGTGTCCAGATTGCAATTGGCTTAAGATGCTGGTTTTATATTATTGTTGGTTTTGTCTATGAAAATAAATTAGTTACTTGTTGGCCCATGGATTTTAAATTGAAGATCCTCAAAAATATTGTTGGCATCTCGCCGCCGCTGGGGATGCCGGTGATATCCCCGGCGCTGAGAAGTGACATCCCCGGCTCTGGTTTAGTTTTTTTCATCCCCGCCGGGGATGACATTTATTCCCGGCTCTGCAGAAAATTTTGTTCATCCCCGGCACTGGTTTTCTTCTAAAATCGAGCACTGGTTACATGTACCCAGGGCAGGATTTAGACTTGATAAGGCCCTAAGCTATTTGAGATATGGGGGTCCTTTATATGCCCATATATTATATGTCAGTGACAAATATTTAAGTATATATGACAATCACTAACTTGGACAATTATTTCTTGTGTAGCTTAAACGTAAATCCGGCACTGTATATACCGACCCCTTGAAGCACTGGCGTAGATAACGTTTCTGCCACTTGAACCGGACTCTAAAAATGTCATCTTATTTACAAACCCTAACGAATTGAAAGTTTAATAACTTTGAAAGCGAACTAAATATATTGCATGCCTTAGAATAGGAACATGCTTAGAAATTCAAAAGGCATTATGCCATTTATAACGATGCTTTATGAAAGTATCCGGTTATATATTTTCCAATATTTTCTATGAAGCTTTTCTTTTCTTTCTTTTTTAATATAAAATCTACGTAAGTCATTTACCATTTAAATAAAGTCTATCTTAACATGTACACCACATTAGTGGACTTAGTGATTGGCCACACGACCCGAGGAGTGGGGGTGTTCAGAATTGGATTTGTAATAATTATTTTCTAATAGTAGGTCCTGCTTATTACATAACCATAGATAAACACACTTTAGGCCCCACGTACTGCCAAGGCTGCTTCAGTAAACAGCTTTAAGACCCTATACAAACTTACCAAATATATCAGTTTGGTGTTTTGACTTTGACATCCCTTGCCAGGCATGGGTGCGTCTTCCTATTACTTCCCATTGAGTTTAAAAAACAACAATTTCAGTTTGATTGATTTTTCGGAGCTTGTTCAATTTGGATTTAAAGGTTTCCCTGTAATTTTCCACAATAGAATTCGAACTCTTTCAAGAGCTGATATTCGGATTCTACACGAAGTACGACAGATATGGAGCAAATTAATAGCTGTACACAAGTAAATAACACATTTAACAAATATCGATTTTTGAAATTGACTCAACGATTAAACGAGTTGAAAAATTGAAACAATTTTAACACAAGTTTAGTTCATTGTATTAAATCACGGCAGATTTCACGCTCCTCCCCTTGGTGACCGAGTCACCATTGTAACTCAGTTGTTAAGAAGTCTGCATAAAAAAATTCAATAATCGAGTTTTAGTAATGATCACTTTATTAAAGCCACAGCCTGGGAGTCAAAAAACGTATTTCCTTTCAAACAGTCATTTCGTAGATACTTCCATAATATTTGAATATATATAAAGATATGATTCTGACATATTCTGAAAATAAATGATAAGTGGAAGAGTTTTGATTATAGAATATTACGATTTATCTTATAAAGAATAGTTCTATATTTAAAATAGTATCCATGAGATCAATGCATCTCAATAAGGAATGTCAAGCAAAGTTTAGCGCTTTTTCGTTTGAACAAAACACATCTACCTTCTTCGGAAATGTATGTAAGGAACACTTCTCCGTAGATATTTCTTATATGTAACTTTAATGAGATGCAAGACTAAAAAGACCTACCATAAAGCGTTTTAATTGAAATATATTTTATTCTCCTGTATTTTATTGTTCACTAAAGATATAGATAGATAACAAAAATCCTCAAAGTTTCCATTATTTCTTAATGGGGACATCTGATATACGAATCGTTTGAGTTACAAACCCTTTTAGGATTCGATATTTGCACGTAAACTATATATATATATATATATATATATATATATATATATATATATATATATATATATATATATATATATATTAGGGAGGGTCAAAAAATGTTTTTTTATTGAAACATTATTAAAAAGTTGTTAAATCATGGTAGTACATGGAATATGTACAAATATTTGAAAACTACATAGTTTTACTGCTCCCAACTTTTGTTCGAAATTTTAACCATATTTATTGTGAGTTTTTTGTGACTGAACATGTTAAATTTGTGACCTAGGTTATTCAAAAAAGAAATGATATGCATATAAAATTTGTGTTTTATCTTTATAGCCTTTTTTATGAATAACTAATTAGTTCAGACTACTGGGATAAGCATTGCATCCATTTTTTTCTCAGTATAACTGGTGTACCATGTATTCATTATCGGATCACGCATAGTTGTTTTATTTCATTTTTGATTAATTTTTCAATTATTTTATTTAGTTCTTCTATGAATATGAGTTCTTCTACAAGAAGTGCAACTGTACATTCTGTGTTTGGGTCAGCAGCTGAATTGCATAAAAGACAACTTCCAACCAGTGAAGATGTTTTCGAGGTTATATGAGGATGCTTAAAATGGAACAATACAATCATAGCCTTCATTCACGAGCGCACGCATTAGCGCATGAAGTTAAACAATTATATGACCAGGCTAGTATCCCAACAAATGACATTACCAGTATAATTGTTTGAGTAAAAAGACTTATAGCCAAAGGTCATGAACTTAAGAAATATTCAGATATAAAGCGATCATTGGTTACTTTTCAAGTGGGGTACAATTTCTTCAAAAAGTTATTTGACATTTGTCCATGTAAATGTTTTGATGCAGGTGTTAGGGATAGAGGAGACTGTAAATGTCCACAATCAGTAATAATTTATGTGCTTGAGTGGGCATTTTGGGTGGATCAAAAGATGGCAAGAAATATGTTCATAGAAAATGTTGACAAGCAAAAAAACAAAAATATTACAAAATCGACAGAAAAGAAAACATTCATTGATGCAGATAGGAGATAGATAGGAACCACAAATGATAACGTCAATGATGAGAAAGATAACGATATTCCAGATCAGGATGCTGAAGATGATGAACTACTTGATGCAGACTTCTCCAGCGATGAGGAATGTTCCAAAGAACAAAACAGATATCAATATGAAGAATTATGCAAAGCAGTGGATCGATGTAAACTAAGCAATAGGGATACATGTCTTATCGTTAATGCTGTGTTGAAGGACTTAAACATGCTAACACCATCTACAGCTCTGGATCCAGCAAAGATGCGTCGACATAGATAGGGCCGCCAAGGAACATACTGATGAGAGGAAAGATGGTTAACAAAAGCGAACAGGATTTTTGCGATCCATCTTGTCAAAATGGGGCTAGAAGCTTTTTCTATATGATACAACTGCTTCAGAACCTTGATACTGCTGATCAATCTATTATATTGCCTGTACTGGAAAATAACTGCTACTTTGCAGATCCAGAAAACATTCTATGGCTGCAGTTAGGACAATGATGAAGAAATTGGAAGGTATGCAGTAAATAAAATCATAACAGCACGACATAAACTAGCTCCATGCAGAGTTAGAATTTTTCAACAAAAATGACATAATCATGAATATTGCAGCTAAATCATATGATCAGATGATTAACTGGGATCTTTGTGCAGTGACATCCCCTCTTCTGCTGGAACATATTTGTGATGATGAACTTAAACGCAAAAACCCAATCATACTGAATCAAATTCCCTGTCACTCTCAAGCTGTTGAAAGAGCAATTAAAGAAGTTACTGCTGTTAGTTTGAAAGTGTACGGACACAGCTCTCGACATGGGATGGTTTTGCAAACAAAGAAATCAAGGGATGTTCTTCCAAATGTTGAAAGCAAAGCAAGTTTCCTGTGACAACCCATAAACAGTATTATTCATATGTACATGTACATTGTATATTTTGCATGAACGATTTATAGATTTGTACGATTTCATATTACTTATACCAAACATTCTAAATGTTGTAAAATGTCATACATTAAGGGGGGGGGGGTATCCGGGTCAAAGCAAAATCTATTTTTATTATTAAAGTTTAAGACATTTTAATATCTTAGTAATGATATAGTAGATTTAAAAATAATTTTGTTAAAAAAAAATATTAACATATTGATATTTGTGGGTGTGGCATGCCGCCGTCTTGAAATTTATGACCTTTTTGTGGCAAATATTTCTGAAATATTTATAGACTGATTCATATACAATGTACATTTTTATAATCAGAAAAGCTTACTTTAGGGAATGTCAAAGTATAATGTAATAAATAATTTTTTTTATGAATTTTTAAAATTTTGTATGGTGAAAATAAGCAAAAAAAGCTAATTTTGAAAATTTAAAAAAAAAAAGGACTTTAAACTTTCTTGAAAAGCCTCTGACATTCTATAAATGCACCTCTTCTACATAAAAATTAGAAGCTTTATCAAAATCTGACATGTGGTTTTTGAGATTTTCTTGCCACAGTGAAGCAAAATGTCAAAAATATTTTTTCAGAGAAAAATGACTTTTAAGTTTTTAAATTATTGACGTTTCTGAATGAGTAACATTCTGAAAATACATTTTAATTGATCTAAAAAAAATTTCTGCAATATAATTAATTCATAGATATTATTGACATGTTTTAGTATCTAAAAATGTAAAAAAAAAATTATTTTTTTTAGACATAGTGCATTCCCCCCTCCCCCCCCCATACCCCCTTGAACTAAACGTTGGGAGTGGAAGACATTATGTGATTTTTACAAATTTTACATTTATACAATCAGTAGGACCATAGGCAACTTTTTGAATATGTTTCAAGTTCCCAACTCCAAAAAAATTTTTTTGACCCACCCTAATATATATATATATATATATATATATATATATATATATATATATATATATATATATATATATAAACGGTAAAACTTGAGTAAGATTTATGAATTTACAATATACAACGTACAACACACCAACAGAGATAGATACAGCGACATTCTCTAATACAGTTGTAAAATATTATAACGCAACAAGGATACTGCATTATTTGAATTAAAAGAATGAGCCCGAGCTGAAGGAAATCGGCACTACGCATATGCTACAACTTACTAATTGATACATATTTACCTTTAAAGTATTTCAGAAAATGAGGTCATTGTCCACTAGAAATCATAAACTAAGAACCACTGAGAAATGTTTAGTGACGTGATAGATAGTGTAGATAAAAATAAAGCTACAGGAAACTTTTACTTACAGGATACTGTTAAGTAAACACGATCTCCTTATATGTCCGATAATATTATGAGTCAAAAATTGAGTGAGAGCTGACTTTCACTTAGTCCTGTATCACCCCCTCCCTCCTCCACATGAAATAATCTATTTTACTTTCAAGTAGAGATGCAGGGCTAAGCCACTTCTAATGTTCGATTAAGACATTGGGTGTACAATATTGATTACTTTATAACAAATGTTGCCGCTAGATTTGGCTTTTGGTTGATTGTTGTAAGAATCATAAAGTAGCAAATTGAACAATCAGTGAAAGAGAGCCACTGCTTTCACAAAATTCAGTTTAAGAAAAGTGGAGAATTGTTTTTGAATTACTTCTCTTTTTTTTGTCTTTACATACAATCTTGTTGGTCATTTTACAATACATTATTGTTAAACACTTAACTAAACAATATTGTAAGTATTTTTTCTATACATTAATGTTGATCACACTAAGTGTGGCTGGTTACTTACAGTGCAATTTTGTTGATCACATACCGATAAGTCTTATTGGCCACTTTATAATAGTTCTATTAGGGCACTTCACAAAGTAAAATTTACACAAAATATTGTGTTATTCACATTACAAAATAATTATTGTTTGTCGAATTTCAATAAAGCTTCTAATAAAAGGAATATTGTTCATCGTAATTATGCTTCTAAAGTTCTATTCACTAATGACTCAAGCAAATAATATTTTGTCAATGTATTATTTATAATGGCTCGCTAACGACTTGGAGCCCTTTCACAAAACAAAAGTTGCCCATTTAGGTGCATCCGTATAACGCCCAGGATTTTGGACATATCTGATTAAGAAATATCCTTCATAGTATAGGCCTACATGTTAATTTTTTGGTCAGTTCTTCAGTTATTTAAGAACATTTATTCTCGATTAGTGCTCGCATATAAATCATTAGCAGCTGAGAAAACATTTTTTTTAATTTTTGCATTAGTTCATGGGTAAACTAAGTCGATTGAACAACAGTAATTTTTTTTCTTTGAAAATGCTGATTTGTTAGAGTCATCTGTTATCAAATTCATCGTAGTTTTGTATTTGAAGGTCCTGGGCAAAAGTAATACTAGTCATTTTAGCCAGAACGCCAGAAAGATAGTTTTCATTTTAATACATGAACAGAATAAATTTTATAATACTGTGGAGAAATAGTATAGTCAGAGTTTGATTAAGCAATTTGGTAGGCTCCGCCCACCACAGCTTCCATGACGCCATACCTACATCGCGTTGTATTTTATTATGAGTTTTATGCGTATACGTCATTTCTAAAAAAATGACGTATACTACAACTGACAGTGGGGAGCATGTGTATTATTTTGGCAGTTGTAAAATCAGCCTAGCTTTGGGCATCGTAGTATCCAGTCAGTAGTTATTGTACTCCTCCTGAGTTCACCATTATGTCAGTTCATGTTCATGCAGTTATAATAAAGAATTAAATATTATTATTGTTACTTTCAACTTGCGTCGACTTAATATATTAGTGTTGTTCACTGTTGTTGGAACATCTACTACAAGCTTACAAGAAGAACCTCGCAACATTATTTGGCACCCCCAACTTCGGACAGACTGACCTAGCTGGACTCAGGAGCAGCGGAGTGAGTACAAATGCGTTAAGAATCGTTGTAATTACTGGTAAACCTTTTATTGGGGAATTACGTGGCGGCCACCACCTGGTTGCGCACCGTGGACTTTGCTGTGTGTTGTCGTGGTTGAGTTGCTGTGTGCTGTCACCTGTTTGCAAGTCAACCTAACCATCGGAAAACATCGGAGACCGGGAGCATCCAGGAGCATCCCATTGAAGTGACACCGAGAGTCAAGAAATGGAATTGACTATTGTGTATTTCAATATATTTGTAAGATGGCATATTTTTCTTTACTTATTAAGAAGATTGTATAGATTGAAGTGTGGTATAATTATTTGTTTGCATGTGTATTATTTTGGTAGTTGTAAAATCAGTCTAGCTTTGGGCATCGTAGTATGCGGATGCATATTGCAGTTTTATCTAACAGTAGTTATTGTACTCCTCCTGAGTTCACCATTATATGTCAGTTCATGTCCGTTATACTAAAGAATTAAATATTATAAATGTAATTTCAACTGGCGTCGACTTAATGTATTATTGTTGTTAACTGTTGTTGAAACATCTACTACAAGTTTATATAAAGAATCTCGCAACATTATGTTATTTTATCGACTAAAAAGTCAGAGTGAGGTCTGTGTTGAAGGTCCCCTTGATTTTTTTTTTTAAAAATTCAGAAAGATCCCCCAACATTCAATCTTTTAATTTCTTCAAACAGATAATTGGCGTCTATTTTAATAAGCTGAATTTCCGTAGGAAAAAAAAGTTTAATAGCAGTCTAATAAATTATTATATTTGGAAAAATAAACAGACACGTGCTTTTCCGTCAATGTTGTTGCAGTATATACTAATACTAACTAGTTTATTGAAATGATATTTGATGAAAACATCGATTGAACATGGATTTTGCAGAAAAGATTCATTTGATATCGAGAAGGAGAAAAATAGTTTGAATGGAATACAAACGATATCAAATCATAACCTAATAATTGTTCACAACTTAATATCCTCTGATCCTTCTCCCTCCTTCTCCCAAGGATTAACTCATTTTATCTTACCAGTTATTTAAAATTGCCTAACTAAAAAAAAAAAACATTTTCTTTGAAATGGGAGCCCAAGGTAGATGCAAAGTTTGACGTTGGAACCTTTGGTAGCTGCATAGTTTGACGTTGGAGCCTTAGGTAGCTGCATAGTTTGACGTTAGAGCCTTAAGTAGCTACATAATTTGACATTTGAGCCTTACGCAGCTACATAGTTTGACATTTGAGCCTTACGTAGCTGCATAGTTTGACATTTGAGCCTTACGTAGCTGCATAGTTTGGCGTTGGAGCATTAAGTAGCTACATAGTTTGACGTTGGAGCCTTAAGTAGCTACATAGTTTGACGTTTGAGCCTTACGTAGCTGCATAGTTTGACATTTGAGCCTTACGTAGCTGCATAATTTGAAGTTGGAGCCTTACGTAGCTGCATAGTTTGGCGTTGGAGCCTTAAGTAGCTACATAGTTTGACGTTTGAGCCCATAGTTTGACATTTTAGCCTTACGTAGCTGCATAGTTTGACGTTTGAGCCTTAAGTAGCTACATAGTTTGACATTTGAGCCTTATGTAGCTACATAGTTTGTCATTTGAGCCTTAAGTAGCTACATAGTTTGACATTTGAGCCTTACGTAGCTGCATAGTTTGACGTTGGAGCCTTAAGTAGCTACATAGTTTGACGTTTGAGCCTTAAGTAGCTACATAGTTTGACATTTGAGCCTTACGTAGCTGCATAGTTTGACATTTGAGCCTTACGTAGCTGCATACTTTGACGTTGGAGCCTTACGTAGCTGCATAGTTTGACGTTGGAGCCTTAGGTAGCTGCATAATTTGACGTTAGAGCCTTAAGTAGCTACATAGTTTAACATTTGAGCCTTACGTAGCTGCATAGTTTGACGTTGGAGACTTAAGTATCTATATAGTTTGACATTTGAACCTTACGTAGCTGCATAGTTTGACGTTGGAGCCTTACGTAGCTGCATAGTTTGACGTTTGAGCCTTAAGTAGCTACATAGTTTAACATTTGAGCCTTACGTAGCTACATAGTTTGACGTTGGAAACTTAAGTATCTATATAGTTTGACATTTAAACCTTGCGTAGCTGCATAGTTTGACGTTGGAGCCTTACGTAGCTGCATAGTTTGACGTTAGAGCCTTACGTAGCTGCATAGTTTGACGTTGCAGCCTGAGGTAGCTGCATAGTTTGACGTTGGAGCCTTCAGTAGCTACATAGTTTGACATTTTAGCCTTACGTAGCTACATAGTTTGACATTTGAGCCTTACGTAGCTGCATAGTTTGACGTTGGAGCCTTAAGTAGCTACATAGTTTGACATTTGAGCCTTACATAGCTGCATAGTTTGACGTTAGAGCCTTAAGTAGCTACATAGTTTGACATTTGAGCCTTACGTAGCTGCATAGTTTGACGTTGGAGCCTTAAGTAGCCACATAGTTTGACGTTTGAGCCCATAGTTTGACATTTGAGCCTTACGTAGCTGCATAGTTTGACGTTGGAGCCTTAAGTAGCTACATAGTTTGACATTTGAGCCTTATGTAGCTTCATAGTTTGACATTTGAGCCTTAAGTAGCTACATAGTTTGACATTTGAGCCTTACATAGCTGCATAGTTTGACGTTAGAGCCTTAAGTAGCTACATAGTTTGACATTTGAGCCTTACGTAGCTGCATAGTTTGACGTTGGAGCCTTAAGTAGCTACATAGTTTGACGTTTGAGCTATAAGTAGCTACATAGTTTGAAATTTGAGCCTTACGTAGATGCATAGTTTGACATTGCAGCCTTAAGTAGCTACATAGTTTGATATTTGAGCCTTACGTAGCTGCATAGTTTGACATTTGAGCCTTACGTAGCTGCATAGTTTGACGTTGGAGCCTTACGTAGCTGCATAGTTTGACGTTAAAGCCTTAAGTAGCTACATTGTTTGACATTTGTGCTTTATGTAGCTGCATAGTTTGACGTTGGAGCCTTAAGTAGCTACATAGTATGACATTGGAGCCTTAGGTAGCTGCATAGTTTGACATTGGAGCCTTAGGTAGCTGCATAGTCTGGCATGGGAGCCTTAGGTAGCTGCATAGTTTGAAATTTGAGCCTTACGTAGCGTCATAGTTTGACGTTGGAGCCTTAAGTAGCTACATAGTTTTACGTTGGAGCCTTACGTAGCTGCATAGTTTGACATTGGAGCCTTACGTAGCTGCATAGTTTGACGTTGGAGCCTTACGTAGCTGCATAGTTTGACGTTTGAGCCTTAACTGGCTACATAGTTTGACATTTGAGCCTTACGTAGCTGCATAATTTGAAGTTGGAGCCTTACGTAGCTGCATAGTTTGGCGTTGGAGCCTTAAGTAGCTACATAGTTTGACGTTTGAGCCCATAGTTTGACATTTGAGCCTTACGTAGCTGCATAGTTTGACGTTTGAGCCTTAAGTAGCTACATAGTTTGACATTTGAGCCTTATGTAGCTACATAGTTTGTCATTTGAGCCTTAAGTAGCTACATAGTTTGACATTTGAGCCTTACGTAGCTGCATAGTTTGACGTTGGAGCCTTAAGTAGCTACATAGTTTGACGTTTGAGCCCTAAGTAGCTACATAGTTTGACATTTGAGCCTTACGTAGCTGCATAGTTTGACATTTGAGCCTTACGTAGCTGCATAGTTTGACGTTGGAGCCTTAGGTAGCTGCATAGTTTGACGTTGGAGCCTTAAGTAGCTACATAGTTTGACATTTGAGCCTTACGTAGCTGCATAGTTTGACGTTGGAGCCTTAAGTAGTTACATAGTTTGACATTTGAGCCTTATGTAGCTACCTTGCGTGCTGCATAGTTTGACGTTGGAGCCTTAAGTAGCTACATTTTGACGACATTAGCTTGATAGTTTGACATACTTGAGCTTATATAGCTACCTACATGTTTGACATTTGAGCCTTACGTAGCGTCATAGTTTGACGTTGGAGTCTTAAGTAGCTACATAGTTTGACATTTGAGCCTTACGTAGCTGCATAGTTTGACGTTGCAGCCTTAAGTAGCTACATAGTTTGACATTTGAGCCTTAAGTAGCTACATAGTTTGACATTTGAGCCTTACGTAGCTGCATAGTTTGACGTTTTAGCCTTAAGTAGCTGCATAGTTTGACGTTTGAGCCTTAATTAGCTACATATTTTGATATTTGAGTTTTACGTAGCTGCATAGTTTGACGTTGCAGCCTTAAGTAGCTACATAGTTTGACATTTGAGCCTTACGTAGCTGCATAGTTTGACATTTGAGCCTTACGTAGCTGCATAGTTTGACGTTGGAGCCTTAGGTAGCTGCATAGTTTGACGTTAAAGCCTTAAGCAGCTACATTGTTTAACATTTGAGCTTTACGTAGCTGCATAGTTTGACGTTGGAGCCTTAAGTAGCTACATAGTATGACATTGGAGCCTAAAGAAGTTGCATAGTTTGACATTGGAGCCTTAGGTAGCTGCATAGTCTGACATGGGAGCCTTAGGTAGCTGCATAGTTTGACATTTTAGCCTTACGTAGCGTCATAGTTTGACGTTGGAGCCTTAAGTAGCTACATAGTTTGACATTGGAGCCTTACGTAGCTGCATAGTTTGACATTTGAGCCTTATGTAGCTGCATAGTTTGACGTTGGAGCCTTACGTAGCTGCATAGTTTGGCGTTGGAGCCTTAAGTAGCTACATAGTTTGACGTTTGAGCCCATAGTTTGACATTTGAGCCTTACGTAGCTGCATAGTTTGACGTTTGAGCCTTAAGTAGCTACATAGTTTGACATTTGAGCCTTATGTAGCTACATAATCTGTCATTTGAGCCTTAAGTAGCTACATAGTTTGACATTTGAGCCTTACGTAGCTGCATAGTTTGACGTTGGACCCTTAAGTAGCTACATAGTTTGACGTTGGAGCCCTAAGTAGCTACATAGTTTGACATTTGAGCCTTACGTAGCTGCATAGTTTGACATTTGAGCCTTACGTAGCTGCGTAGTTTTACGTTGGAGCCTTAAGTAGCTACATAGTTTGACATTTGAGCCTTAAGTAGCTACATAGTTTACATTTGAGCCTGACGTAGCTGTATAGTTTGACGTTGGAGCCTTAAGTAGTTACATAGTTTGACATTTGAGCCTTATGTAGCTACATAGTTTGACATTTGAGCCTTATATAGCTACCTATTTTGACATTTGAGCCTTACGTAGCGTCATAGTTTGACGTTGGAGTCTTAAGTAGCTACATAGTTTGACATTTGAGCCTTACGTAGCTGCATAGTTTGACGTTGCAGCCTTAAGTAGCTACATAGTTTGACATTTGAGCCTTATGTAGCTATATAGTTTGACATTTGAGCCTTAAGTAGCTACATAGTTTGACATTTGAGCCTTACGTAGCTGCATAGTTTGACGTTTTAGCCTTAAGTAGCTGCATAGTTTGACGTTTGAGCCTTAATTAGCTACATATTTTGATATTTGAGTTTTACGTAGCTGCATAGTTTGACGTTGCAGCCTTAAGTAGCTACATAGTTTGACATTTGAGCCTTACGTAGCTGCATAGTTTGACATTTGAGCCTTACGTAGCTGCATAGTTTGACGTTGGAGCCTTAGGTAGCTGCATAGTTTGACGTTAAAGCCTTAAGCAGCTATATTGTTTAACATTTGAGCTTTACGTAGCTGCATAGTTTGACGTTGGAGCCTTAAGTAGCTACATAGTATGACATTGGAGCCTAAAGAAGTTGCATAGTTTGACATTGGAGCCTTAGGTAGCTGCATAGTCTGACATGGGAGCCTTAGGTAGCTGCATAGTTTGACATTTTAGCCTTACGTAGCGTCATAGTTTGACGTTGGAGCCTTAAGTAGCTACATAGTTTGACATTGGAGCCTTACGTAGCTGCATAGTTTGACATTTGAGCCTTATGTAGCTGCATAGTTTGATGTTGGAGCCTTACGTAGCTGCATAGTTTGACGTTGGAGCCTTAAGTAGCTACATAGTTTGACATTTGAGCCTTACGTAGCTGCATAGTTTGACGTTGGAGCCTTAAGTAGCTACATAGCTACATTGGAGCCTTAGATTGCTGCATAGTTTGACATTGGAGCCTTAGATAGCTGCATAGTTTGATATTGGAGCCTTAGATAGCTGCATAGTTTGTTATTGGAGCCTTAGGTAGATGCATAGTTTGATATTGGAGCCTTAGGTAGATGCATAGTTTGATTATGGAGCCTTACGTAGCTGCATAGTTTGACATTTTAGTCTTACGTAGCTGCATAGTTTGACGTTGGAGCCTTACGTAGCTGCTTAGTTTGACGTTGGAGCCTTAAGTAGCTACATAGTTTGACGTTTGTGCATTAAGTAGCTACATAGTTTGACATTTGAGCCTTAAGTAGCTACATAGTTTGACATTTGAGCCTTACGTAGCTGCATAGTTTGACGTTTTAGCCTTAATTAGCTACATATTTTGATATTTGAGTTTTACGTAGCTGCATAGTTTGACGTTGCAGCCTTAAGTAGCTACATAGTTTGACATTTGAGCCTTACGTAGCTGCATAGTTTGACATTTGAGCCTTACGTAGCTGCATAGTTTGACGTTGGAGCCTTAGGTAGCTGCATAGTTTGACGTTAAAGCCTTAAGCAGCTACATTGTTTAACATTTGAGCTTTACGTAGCTGCATAGTTTGACGTTGGAGCCTTAAGTAGCTACATAGTATGACATTGGAGCCTTAGATTGCTGCATAGTTTGACATTGGAGCCTTAGATAGCTGCATAGTTTGATATTGGAGCCTTAGATAGCTGCATAGTTTGTTATTGGAGCCTTAGGTAGATGCATAGTTTGATATTGGAGCCTTAGGTAGATGCATAGTTTGATTATGGAGCCTTACGTAGCTGCATAGTTTGACATTTTAGTCTTACGTAGCTGCATAGTTTGACGTTGGAGCCTTACGTAGCTGCTTAGTTTGACGTTGGAGCCTTAAGTAGCTACATAGTTTGACGTTTGTGCATTAAGTAGCTACATAGTTTGAAATTTGAGCCTTACGTAGCTGCATAGTTTGACGTTAAGGCCTTAAGTAGCTACATTGTTTAACATTTGAGCTTAACGTAGCTGCATAGTTTGACGTTGGAGCCTTAAGTAGCTACATAGTATGACATTGGAGCCTTAGGTAGCTGCATAGTTTGACATTGGAGCCTTAGGTAGCTGCATAGTCTGACATAGGAGCCTTAGGTAGCTGCATAGTTTGACATTTTAGCCTTACGTAGCGTCATAGTTTGACGTTGGAGTCTTAAGTAGCTACATAGTTTGACATTGGAGCCTTACGTAGCTGCATAGTTTGACATTTGAGCCTTATATAGCTGCATAGTTTGACGTTGGAGCCTTACGTAGCTGCATAGTTTGACATTCGAGCCTTAAGTAGCTACATAGTATGACATTGGAGCCTTAGATAGCTGCATAGTTTGATATTGGAGCCTTAGATAGCTGCATAGTTTGATATTGGAGCCTTACGTAGCTGCATAGTTTGACATTGGAGCCTTAGGTAGCGTCATAGTTTGACATTGGAGCCTTAGGTAGCTGCATAGTTTGACATTTGCGCCTTAAGTAGCTACATAGTTTGACATTTGAGCCTTACGTAGCTGCATAGTTTGACGTTGGAGCCTTAAGTAGCTACAT
The DNA here is from genome assembly GCA_021962125.1 of Bulinus truncatus. Taxonomy (NCBI): domain Eukaryota; kingdom Metazoa; phylum Mollusca; class Gastropoda; family Planorbidae; genus Bulinus; species Bulinus truncatus. The sequence continues at coordinate 4,636,846 of JAGDYQ010000058.1, read as the reverse complement.
AGTTTGACATTTGAGCCTTACGTAGCTGCATAGTTTGACATTTGAGCCTTACGTAGCTACATAGTTTGACATTTGAGCCTTACGTAGCTGCATAGTTTGACGTTAAAGCCTTAAGTAGTTACATAGTTTGACATTTGAGCCTTATGTAGCTACATAGTTTGACATTTGAGCCTTATATAGCTACCTATTTTGACATTTGAGCCTTACGTAGCGTCATAGTTTGACGTTGGAGTCTTAAGTAGCTACATAGTTTGACATTTGAGCCTTACGTAGCTGCATAGTTTGACGTTGCAGCCTTAAGTAGCTACATAGTTTGACATTTGAGCCTTATGTAGCTATATAGTTTGACATTTGAGCCTTAAGTAGCTACATAATTTGACATTTGAGCCTTACGTAGCTGCATAGTTTGACGTTTTAGCCTTAAGTAGCTGCATAGTTTGACGTTTGAGCCTTAATTAGCTACATATTTTGATATTTGAGTTTTACGTAGCTGCATAGTTTGACGTTGCAGCCTTAAGTAGCTACATAGTTTGACATTTGAGCCTTACGTAGCTGCATAGTTTGACATTTGAGCCTTACGTAGCTGCATAGTTTGACGTTGGAGCCTTAGGTAGCTGCATAGTTTGACGTTAAAGCCTTAAGCAGCTACATTGTTTAACATTTGAGCTTTACGTAGCTGCATAGTTTGACGTTGGAGCCTTAAGTAGCTACATAGTATGACATTGGAGCCTAAAGAAGTTGCATAGTTTGACATTGGAGCCTTAGGTAGCTGCATAGTCTGACATGGGAGCCTTAGGTAGCTGCATAGTTTGACATTTTAGCCTTACGTAGCGTCATAGTTTGACGTTGGAGCCTTAAGTAGCTACATAGTTTGACATTGGAGCCTTACGTAGCTGCATAGTTTGACATTTGAGCCTTATGTAGCTGCATAGTTTGATGTTGGAGCCTTACGTAGCTGCATAGTTTGACGTTGGAGCCTTAAGTAGCTACATAGTTTGACATTTGAGCCTTACGTAGCTGCATAGTTTGACGTTGGAGCCTTAAGTAGCTACATAGCTACATTGGAGCCTTAGATTGCTGCATAGTTTGACATTGGAGCCTTAGATAGCTGCATAGTTTGATATTGGAGCCTTAGATAGCTGCATAGTTTGTTATTGGAGCCTTAGGTAGATGCATAGTTTGATATTGGAGCCTTAGGTAGATGCATAGTTTGATTATGGAGCCTTACGTAGCTGCATAGTTTGACATTTTAGTCTTACGTAGCTGCATAGTTTGACGTTGGAGCCTTACGTAGCTGCTTAGTTTGACGTTGGAGCTTTAAGTAGCTACATAGTTTGACGTTTGTGCATTAAGTAGCTACATAGTTTGACATTTGAGCCTTAAGTAGCTACATAGTTTGACATTTGAGCCTTACGTAGCTGCATAGTTTGACGTTTTAGCCTTAAGTAGCTGCATAGTTTGACGTTTGAGCCTTAATTAGCTACATATTTTGATATTTGAGTTTTACGTAGCTGCATAGTTTGACGTTGCAGCCTTAAGTAGCTACATAGTTTGACATTTGAGCCTTACGTAGCTGCATAGTTTGACATTTGAGCCTTACGTAGCTGCATAGTTTGACGTTGGAGCCTTAGGTAGCTGCATAGTTTGACGTTAAAGCCTTAAGCAGCTACATTGTTTAACATTTGAGCTTTACGTAGCTGCATAGTTTGACGTTGGAGCCTTAAGTAGCTACATAGTATGACATTGGAGCCTTAGATTGCTGCATAGTTTGACATTGGAGCCTTAGATAGCTGCATAGTTTGATATTGGAGCCTTAGATAGCTGCATAGTTTGTTATTGGAGCCTTAGGTAGCGTCATAGTTTGACATTGGAGCCTTAGGTAGATGCATAGTTTGATTATGGAGCCTTACGTAGCTGCATAGTTTGACATTTTAGTCTTACGTAGCTGCATAGTTTGACGTTGGAGCCTTACGTAGCTGCTTAGTTTGACGTTGGAGCCTTAAGTAGCTACATAGTTTGACGTTTGTGCATTAAGTAGCTACATAGTTTGAAATTTGAGCCTTACGTAGCTGCATAGTTTGACGTTAAGGCCTTAAGTAGCTACATTGTTTAACATTTGAGCTTAACGTAGCTGCATAGTTTGACGTTGGAGCCTTAAGTAGCTACATAGTATGACATTGGAGCCTTAGGTAGCTGCATAGTTTGACATTGGAGCCTTAGGTAGCTGCATAGTCTGACATAGGAGCCTTAGGTAGCTGCATAGTTTGACATTTTAGCCTTACGTAGCGTCATAGTTTGACGTTGGAGTCTTAAGTAGCTACATAGTTTGACATTGGAGCCTTACGTAGCTGCATAGTTTGACATTTGAGCCTTATATAGCTGCATAGTTTGACGTTGGAGCCTTACGTAGCTGCATAGTTTGACATTCGAGCCTTAAGTAGCTACATAGTATGACATTGGAGCCTTAGATAGCTGCATAGTTTGATATTGGAGCCTTAGATAGCTGCATAGTTTGATATTGGAGCCTTACGTAGCTGCATAGTTTGACATTGGAGCCTTAGGTAGCGTCATAGTTTGACATTGGAGCCTTAGGTAGCTGCATAGTTTGACATTTGCGCCTTAAGTAGCTACATAGTTTGACATTTGAGCCTTACGTAGCTGCATAGTTTGACGTTGGAGCCTTAAGTAGCTACATAGTTTGACATTTGAGCCTTACGTAGCTGCATAGTTTGACATTTGAGCCTTACGTAGCTACATAGTTTGACATTTGAGCCTTACGTAGCTGCATAGTTTGACGTTAAAGCCTTAAGTAGTTACATAGTTTGACATTTGAGCCTTATGTAGCTACATAGTTTGACATTTGAGCCTTATATAGCTACCTATTTTGACATTTGAGCCTTACGTAGCGTCATAGTTTGACGTTGGAGTCTTAAGTAGCTACATAGTTTGACATTTGAGCCTTACGTAGCTGCATAGTTTGACGTTGCAGCCTTAAGTAGCTACATAGTTTGACATTTGAGCCTTATGTAGCTATATATTTTGACATTTGAGCCTTAAGTAGCTACATAGTTTGACATTTGAGCCTTACGTAGCTGCATAGTTTGACGTTTTAGCCTTAAGTAGCTGCATAGTTTGACGTTTGAGCCTTAAGTAGCTACATATTTTGATATTTGAGTTTTACGTAGCTGCATAGTTTGACGTTGCAGCCTTAAGTAGCTACATAGTTTGACATTTGAGCCTTACGTAGCTGCATAGTTTGACATTTGAGCCTTACGTAGCTGCATAGTTTGACGTTGGAGCCTTAGGTAGCTACATAGTATGACATTGGAGCCTTAGGTAGTTGCATAGTTTGACATTGGAGCCTTACGTAGCTGCATAGTTTGACATTTTAGCCTTACGTAGCGTCATAGTTTGACGTTGGAGCCTTAAGTAGCTACATAGTTTGACATTGGAGCCTTACGTAGCTGCATAGTTTGACATTTGAGCCTTATGTAGCTGCATAGTTTGACGTTGGAGCCTTACGTAGCTGCATAGTTTGACGTTGGAGCCTTAAGTAGCTACATAGTTTGACATTTGAGCCTTACGTAGCTGCATAGTTTGACGTTGGAGCCTTAAGTAGCTACATAGTATGACATTGGAGCCTTAGATAGCTGCATAGTTTGACATTGGATCCTTAGATAGCTGCATAGTTTGACGTTGGAGCCTTAAGTAGCTACATAGCTACATTGGAGCCTTAGATTGCTGCATAGTTTGACATTGGAGCCTTAGATAGCTGCATAGTTTGATATTGGAGCCTTAGATAGCTGCATAGTTTGTTATTGGAGCCTTAGGTAGATGCATAGTTTGATATTGGAGCCTTAGGTAGATGCATAGTTTGATTATGGAGCCTTACGTAGCTGCATAGTTTGACATTTTAGTCTTACGTAGCTGCATAGTTTGACGTTGGAGCCTTACGTAGCTGCTTAGTTTGACGTTGGAGCCTTAAGTAGCTACATAGTTTGACGTTTGTGCATTAAGTAGCTACATAGTTTGACATTTGAGCCTTAAGTAGCTACATAGTTTGACATTTGAGCCTTACGTAGCTGCATAGTTTGACGTTTTAGCCTTAAGTAGCTGCATAGTTTGACGTTTGAGCCTTAATTAGCTACATATTTTGATATTTGAGTTTTACGTAGCTGCATAGTTTGACGTTGCAGCCTTAAGTAGCTACATAGTTTGACATTTGAGCCTTACGTAGCTGCATAGTTTGACATTTGAGCCTTACGTAGCTGCATAGTTTGACGTTGGAGCCTTAGGTAGCTGCATAGTTTGACGTTAAAGCCTTAAGCAGCTACATTATTTAACATTTGAGCTTTACGTAGCTGCATAGTTTGACGTTGGAGCCTTAAGTAGCTACATAGTATGACATTGGAGCCTTAGATTGCTGCATAGTTTGACATTGGAGCCTTAGATAGCTGCATAGTTTGATATTGGAGCCTTAGATAGCTGCATAGTTTGTTATTGGAGCCTTAGGTAGATGCATAGTTTGATATTGGAGCCTTAGGTAGATGCATAGTTTGATTATGGAGCCTTACGTAGCTGCATAGTTTGACATTTTAGTCTTACGTAGCTGCATAGTTTGACGTTGGAGCCTTACGTAGCTGCTTAGTTTGACGTTGGAGCCTTAAGTAGCTACATAGTTTGACGTTTGTGCATTAAGTAGCTACATAGTTTGAAATTTGAGCCTTACGTAGCTGCATAGTTTGACGTTAAGGCCTTAAGTAGCTACATTGTTTAACATTTGAGCTTAACGTAGCTGCATAGTTTGACGTTGGAGCCTTAAGTAGCTACATAGTATGACATTGGAGCCTTAGGTAGCTGCATAGTTTGACATTGGAGCCTTAGGTAGCTGCATAGTCTGACATAGGAGCCTTAGGTAGCTGCATAGTTTGACATTTTAGCCTTACGTAGCGTCATAGTTTGACGTTGGAGTCTTAAGTAGCTACATAGTTTGACATTGGAGCCTTACGTAGCTGCATAGTTTGACATTTGAGCCTTATATAGCTGCATAGTTTGACGTTGGAGCCTTACGTAGCTGCATAGTTTTACATTCGAGCCTTAAGTAGCTACATAGTATGACATTGGAGCCTTAGATAGCTGCATAGTTTGATATTGGAGCCTTAGATAGCTGCATAGTTTGATATTGGAGCCTTACGTAGCTGCATAGTTTGACATTGGAGCCTTAGGTAGCGTCATAGTTTGACATTGGAGCCTTAGGTAGCTGCATAGTTTGACATTTGCGCCTTAAGTAGCTACATAGTTTGACATTTGAGCCTTACGTAGCTGCATAGTTTGACGTTGGAGCCTTAAGTAGCTACATAGTTTGACATTTGAGCCTTCCGTAGCTGCATAGTTTGACATTTGAGCCTTACGTAGCTGCATAGTTTGACGTTGCAGCCTTAAGTAGCTACATAGTTTGACATTTGAGCCTTATGTAGCTATATAGTTTGACATTTGAGCCTTAAGTAGCTACATAGTTTGACATTTGAGCCTTACGTAGCTGCATAGTTTGACGTTTTAGCCTTAAGTAGCTGCATAGTTTGACGTTTGAGCCTTAAGTAGCTACATATTTTGATATTTGAGTTTTACGTAGCTGCATAGTTTGACGTTGCAGCCTTAAGTAGCTACATAGTTTGACATTTGAGCCTTACGTAGCTGCATAGTTTGACATTTGAGCCTTACGTAGCTGCATAGTTTGACGTTGGAGCCTTAGGTAGCTACATAGTATGACATTGGAGCCTTAGGTAGTTGCATAGTTTGACATTGGAGCCTTACGTAGCTGCATAGTTTGACATTTGAGCCTTATGTAGCTGCATAGTTTGACGTTGGAGCCTTACGTAGCTGCATAGTTTGACGTTGGAGCCTTAAGTAGCTACATAGTTTGACATTTGAGCCTTACGTAGCTGCATAGTTTGACGTTGGAGCCTTAAGTAGCTACATAGTATGACATTGGAGCCTTAGATAGCTGCATAGTTTGACATTGGATCCTTAGATAGCTGCATAGTTTGATATTGGAGCCTTAGATAGCTGCATAGTTTGTTATTGGAGCCTTAGGTAGATGCATAGTTTGATATTGGAGCCTTAGGTAGATGCATAGTTTGATTATGGAGCCTTAGGTAGATGCATAGTTTGATATTGGAGCCTTAGGTAGATGCAAATTTTGACATTGGAGCCTTAGATAGCTGCATAGTTTGTTATTGGAGCCTTAGTTAACTGCATAGTTTGACATTGGAGCTTTAGGTAGCTGCATAGTTTGACATTGAAGCCTTAGGTAGCTGCATAGTTTGACATTAGAGTCTTAGGTAGCTGCGTAGCTTGACATTGTTGCCATACTTAACAGGCTGCAAAAGGAGATCATTGGATGTTTTGTAACTATTAATAAATTCCAATCCTCATTGAAAAGACGATTTGACATATTCGGAGAAAATATATACTATGCAAAGTTAAACTTTGACCTATCATTTGCAGACTTTATGGTTACTATCTGGTACTTTACAGCGCCCGCACGTCAAGGCCTCCACCTGGCGCGGGTGGATACGCTGAGGCAGGGGAAAGAGAGAGTTCAACCATATAGAACAAAATACTCCTGCCCAGCTAACTAACGGGACATCGATACGGCGAAAAACGCGAACCACGACTGTGTGTGGCCGGCTTTAACCGGCTTCCCAGTACAGAAACGCTAATACAAAACGAGATACGATATCAGTCTTCTGCTGCTCTTGGGAGACTAGAATCTAATTCGGAGTCCGTAACATGGCACTGCTAAGTGATGTATACGTAAGAAACTTAATGCGGCAAAACACGCTCGACCAACGGTCTCGAAAGGTCCCCTGGGGGACTAGCAAAACGTAACATGGTGACATCGTCTCTAATGTGGGCCAACACACCGACTTAGCGAGTCGCTGTTCGTCTGGAGGTCGCCTAAGATCCACACCCGGCCGGCTCCATGGGGGCTGAGGTCATCCCTAGGGGCCGGCTGACTTCATGTCTGGTAGAAGACAATAAAGACTACCAAAATCCCGAAAGATAACTGGTTGACCCTACACATGATCTTACCAGGGTAATCGCCGCTACCCACACCAAACTACTCCTGGCCCAGAGGTCGTGCGCTCTTTGCTCGTTTGAGACCGTGGAATGGTAGAAGGCTCTAAGGTCTGAGAGCCCTATAGCTTACGCTTAAGGGAAATCCGTTACCAAAGATGCTTGTCCCGTGGTGGCCAACAAAACGCCGCTATACGGAGTTAATGTGAAAGTGGTCGATAATATACGCAACTTACGGGAGGACCTCCGAACGACTCTAGGAGGCCCCTTATTAAGAACGAGTGCACGAGAACGGCCAAAAACTATCGTCCGTTTGAGACCGTGAAAGTGGTCGAGGAAACTGCCAATGGCACCTTAACATGGGACTTCCGAACGACTCTAGGAGGTCCCCCGCTAGCACAGCGATATATGGGAAGAAGTGAGTGCCCGGTGTGGTCGATACTATTTCCGCATGCACGCATTGCACAGCCTGCCCCGCGATGGCAGATCGGGCCTTTGAGAAAAAAGCCATACCAACCCTCTCTGTTACAAAGGCTCTAACTTTTAAACTGAGACGAAATAAAGGTAGCATATGACGGACCAAGACTTGGTGTGCCTCGGTTCGGGCCTCCTAGTCTGCGCCTCCCGGCAGTTCGTGGCAGCACCTGAGCTGCCCAAACCTAAGCCAGCACGGCAGACCCACCCAGTCCGCCCCTCGTTGTGGCATAAATAAAACATGACAAGTACACCAAAATCGAATAAACCCGGGTATGAGCAGACCCTAACAGGCTCCGCGTGTCGGTATTCGGGAGGCAGTGCCGGCCTCGAAAAATCAGCGACTGCAAACCCCGTTCCCGGATACGGGGGAGACCGGGGTAAAAAAATCGGCAGCTCCCCAATCGGCTTCGAACTCCGAAACGTCAACGATTGCGCCAAAGATCACGGATATTTTTTACGAAGGTGGGCCAACGGGTGGCCCGCACTTCCGCGGGAGGATGTCCCCCTCCCCTGTCGGTTAGCAAAGGAAAGAAGGGTGCCAAAAAAAAACACCAAGGAGTGTGGTAACGATACTTTCAGGGTAGTCCACCTGAATGTCAACGGTCTGGCTTGCAAAAGCCTAGAAATTCAGAAACTGTTAAATGAACACGATGTTGATGTGGCTATGTTTCAGGAGTATCGATTGGAAGGAAAACGGCCCACGTCATTGATGGGATTCTCGGCCTACCAGTGTGCCTGCACGAACTGCCGTGGGTTAGTCACCTATGTCAGAAATCCCCTGACCGCTCTCTTGGGGGAAAAGACTGCTAGCCGCGGAGAAACCGATGCCCTGACTGTCGAGATCGTCAAGGGAGGGAGGAGGTACACTTGCACTAACGTGTACAACCCTCCAAAGACAAGGCTAACGATGGGGGTTCCCAACCCTATAATGTGTAGAACAATAATCGGAGGAGACTTTAGCGCAGCATCCCCAGCGTGGGGATACGAGGTGACCGACGCGGCAGGTCAAGAGGGTAACACAAAATACTTTAACCTGTACGGATCTCTCCAGGAATTGAGAGACACAGCAACCTTTATTTAACGAGCTATAAAAGACTAGGTCTTGTGCTAGACAAATACAAGAGAGGTATTTCTAGGTACCTTACAGCAACTTGTTTTTTATTTTAATGTTTACAGAATTTTAGTTAATTCTTTGGATGCCTTGATTGTCGACGAGCTGCCAGCCTTAATTTTCTATATATTGGTTAGATATATTTTAATGCCTTTTTTTAAGATCAGGATTTTTTTTATTCAGATTCTAACAAACATATTTCCGGGGGTGGGTGTTCCAAGCCTATTTCTCCTCCAGTTTGAATTATTACACTGGTAAACAGTGATTTCATTGCCAGTGATATTTGAATCATTTTATACAAAGTCAACTATGCTGATTTTAGAATATGTAAGTGCTTTTGCTAGATTGGCTCTATTTTACGAAATAATTAAAATTAATTAAATAATGTATGCACCGTGTTTGAAAATTGTCAAGAATTGCATGAAGTAAAATAGTATACTAACAAATACTAGTGAAAATGTTAATAGTCATGCAGAATTTTGTTTAAAAAGATATGTAATAGTGCTATAGAAGAAAACATTTTCATTTGAAAAACGAATTATGTCTAATTAATTAATTAATATGTTAATTGTCTATGGTAATGCATTAGCAAATCGCTGTTTGCTCGACTTCCTTTTGTGTGTGTCGTTGGGGCAATTGCGTTTGAGGCTCCAACAGTAGTCAGCCATCATACTATGTCCCATCTTCCTTGATATCTCTCCTCCATCACCCTCATATCCTGATGGAACCTCTCGCCAAGGTTACATGGAAATTTGTCTAAATGACTGTGCAGGTAATGTACCTTGATGCTTATATTTGCTCCAATGTTTCTGAAGTTAGCGAGCATATCTTGTACCAGTTTTTCGTAATTCTCTGCTTTGTTATTACCTAAGAAGTTCCTGACAACTGAAACAAAACTGTTCCATAAAGAAGCTTCAAGGTGATCCGTGAAATCTGTAAAATTTTGATCGTTGATGAGTTTTCGAATCTGAGGACCGTCAAAAATCCCAAAGCCTTAACAAATTGTTTCATTAAACCTAATTTGATATGAAGCGGTGGGAGAATGATTTTATTTTGTCAACCAGTGGCTTGTTGATGATATTTTCTTTACCTACAGTCATGGTTTCTCTTGAAGGCCATGTCACTCTTGTCCAATGATCTTGCCTTGCCCTTCTATCCCAAATGGGTATTTTGTGTATCCTGACTGCTACCCAAGCAAGAAGTTTACCATTTTTAGATCAACACAAATTGACCACTGATGCTCATAATAACAGACTTTCTGCAATACTGTTTTGATATTCTCATACTCTTCTTTAGGTGTTGTTGAGTGAGCAATAGGAAGAGATGCGTAACGGTTACCATTGTGTATCAGACCACATTTCAAGATTCTGATGGAACTGTCTATAAAAAGACGCCAGTCTTTGGAATGGTAGTCTTGTAGTCCCATTTGGAGCAGAAATCCAAGGATGTCATTACAGTAAACAAGATCTTCCTCTTGGCTGAAATATGGAAGAAGAAACTCTTCTCTTTTCCGATAAGAAATCTTTAAAATTCTTGTTTGAGAAAATTTCTTTCATTGAGCCTGGACGCTAAAAGCTCAGATGTTTGCTTGGGCATATTTAGATATCGTATCAGGTCATTGAGTTCTTCTTGACTAAAGGTTGAGGTGTTGAAGAACTTCCTTCATAATCGCTTTCACTTTTTTCACCTGCCAAAAAACTCCAGATCTTGCCCCTCGTCAGAGTCTGATGGTGAAAGCTCTAATAATCCAGTAAACACTGGTATAGGAACTTCACTGCTATGTGGAATTGGTCTCCTTGCAGATTCAAGATCAGGATAATCTCACTTAGATTTCTTGTGGCGATTGAAGCCTTTAACATTCACAATACAAAAAAAGCAATCACCAAAATGGTCTTTCGGCTCTCGCCATACCATTGGTACACTGAAACTTAGACTTTACTTCTCATCATTTGTTCACTGCCATAGGCTCTCCACACAGTTTTTGCAGACTTTATGGGGAGCCCAATACTTGTCTTGGTCTCCCAGCTTCACACCGAAATAAGCCAAATATGCCTGTTGCACAAATTTGATTATATTTCTTTGCTTTTCAATCATGTATTCTCCACAGATGTAACAGAATACATTATGATTATGTTTGCAGCATCTTCGTGATGAACTCATGATGTCTGTAGAAAGCAGCTATAAAAGAGAAAAAAACTAAACAAAGTTATAACTTGGTATAGTTAAATTAAACAACTGACACCAAACTTATTGCATTTGTTTTACACAAAGGGTACAATCATATTTTCAAGGGTGTCCAATGTCTCAGAAACTAGAGCCAATTCAGCAAAAGCAGTGGCAGTTTTGAAATCAGCACCCATGAATTGCTATAAATTCATTCAAACATTCTTGGCAACTCGCAAAAAATTTTTTTGTTGGGCTATGTTACTTCTTTGATTTAAATATGTTTATTAACTTAATTCAACATGTGTATAATTGTTTAACATATTTATATTGCATTAATTTTGTTTAAAATATGTGTTTTAATTGTTTAAAATGTGTGTTTTAATTGTTTAAAATATGTGTTTTAATTGTTTAGAATATGTGTTTTAATTGTTTAAAATATGTGTTTTAATTGTTTAAAATGTGTTTTAATTGTTTAAAATGTGTTTTAATTGTTTAAAATATGTGTTTTAATTGTTTAAAATATTTGTTTTCATTGTTTAAAATATGTGTTTCTGTAAGTTCTGATGCTCTAAACACGTTCAAAAGTTTTTTAAGACCGACAATATATCTTACATACACTTATCATGCTTGCAAAATGAGTTTCATTGACCAATGGTTTGTGTCTACTCTAGCCACTGGCACAAGTGACATAAGTGACTAATATCCATGGGGGGATGGGTTCAGTATAACATTTACCTGCTAACTGAACTGTACATTATTATTTTATTATACCTGTCTTACCACTGGCAACATTTACCACATTTGCGTCATCGCTTATGAGAGCTGGGTTTATAATCAAACTGAGGGTTGGGGGGGGGGGGAGGGAGATTTTTTTGAGTGTAAAAATTACTTCACAAAATCATACAACTTGTGTCCATTGCTAAGAGTAAGACTACACAAAAACTAAAACACACATTTTGTACAATTGACACAAAAATTTGGACCAATTAAAATACAAATTTTAAATAAAACATACAAATATCTTTAATAATTAAACACATGTTGAACAAAGTTACTAAACATATTTAAAACAAAGAAATAGTCCGGGGTCAAAGTGTATCGGGGTCGAAACATTGTGGGGTCGAAATGTCGCAGGGTCGAAATGACGGAGTCAAACAGTCCGGGGTCGAATAGTCCGGCACCAAAAAAAACACAGCTTTTAATAATTTATTTACAATAAAAAACTATATTGGCTACTTTCCTTCACTGCCTGCTTCTTCATCACTACTCTGTTGCTCTTACGTCACAAAGTCACTGCTTTCAATACATAACTTATACGGTGCGCTGGTCTACGGAAATTCCCTATTCATAGCGCACTAAATGCTACAAAACGTTTATCTCATTATGTCATTATCTCAGCAGGTACCTGTTCTTGTGTCCAGACTTTCTGTAGCAGAGGGAGAAGCATGTTGGTTGTTGTGGGGACATCGGCTTTCAGGGCTTCTGGTGGTATGCCGTCTGGACCAGAGATGAGCGGACAGCGGACGCGTCCGCTTGCGGTCGCAGATCCGCAGACTTTTCCGAATCCACGGACTGACAACGGACGCATCGTCCGGTTAAGTTGCGGACTCGCGGACTGACGCGGATCTTCTTTAGCGTTACCATAAAAAATTTCAAGTCATTTAAACAGCTAAATTTCAGCAATGCGGACGCGCAGACTGACTGCAAACCAATGTTGTAAGATTCTGCGGAAACGGACGCGGACGCGGATCATTGATCCATGGACGGACGCGGACGCTAAATTTCAAGATCCGCACACCTCTGGTCTGGACCTGCGGCTTTGCCTGATTTGATATTCTTCACCGCCTAGAAGACTGTCTGCTGGTGGTATAGTAGGGGGCTGTTTTGGTGGGGGTCTGTTCAGAATTTCTGTGAAATGCTGGGCCCAACGTACTCTCTCCTGGCTTTCAGTTGTGATGGTTTTCCCGTCTTTGTCTTTCACGGAGCACGTTTGCTGCGTGTTCTTGCCTGCCAGGGTCTTGGTAATTTCGTACAGCCACTTCATATCTTACCTGCTGCTGTCTCTGCCTCCTCCGTTAGGTCGTGGATGAATTTCCTCTTGTCTGCTCTGGCGCTCTTCTTCACTTTCTTGTTTATTTCGAGTACTTTGCCTGAAGGTCTCTTTTCTCCTGTTGGTCATGACTGTGGCTGATCCTCTCTTTCAATGTTTTCCTCTCCTCCACGAGGTCCCAGGAGCTTGCTGTCAGCCACTCCTTGCGCTTTTTTGTCTTCTTTCCCAGGACTTCTTTGCAGGTATCTGTCCAGGTCTTTTTAATCTCCTGCCAGTGTTCTTTTATCGTTTTCTCAGCCAAGTCAGCTAGTGCATCAAACCGGTTTTTAGGCTGCATTGGTACTCTGTGGTTTTTATGGTGTCTTTCAGTCTCTGGACGTTGTACATGGAGGAGGGTCTCTGTGCGTTGTCCTTGTGGGCTCTCAGTTTCAGCTTCACGGTAGCCTGCACTAGGTGGTGATCCGATGCAGCATCTGCAAACACAGGAATTCGATGGACCTTCACCAAGCAGCTTGAAGACCTCGACTTCGCGGATGACGTCAGCCTACTGTCACACCGGCAACAAGATGCACAACAGAAACTGAATAGACTCGCAGACGAAGCAAACAAAGTTGGGCTCAACATCAACAACAAAAGACAGAAACCATACGGATAAACAACAAACAACAAGATCCAATCCAACTACAAGGATCCAACATCGCTGATGTGGACAAGTTTGTCTACTTGGGCAGTGTGGTGAGCAACGATGGAGGAGCAGACGAAGATATCAGAAGCCGCATCAACAAAGCCAGGCACACCTTCAATACCCTGCGTCCCATCTGGAACTCTAGCGCACTTTCTGGGCGGACAAAAGTCCGCATCTTCAATACGAACGTGAAAGCAGTCCTACTATATGGTTCAGAAGCCTGGAGACTGACCAAGACAACCACCACCAAACTGCAGGTGTTCATCAACAGATGCCTCCGCAATATCTTTCGCATCAGATGGCCAGAAAAAAATCTCCAATACCGCCCTGTGGGAAAGAACAAAGCAGACCCCCATTGTCCAAGAGATCCGGAAGAGAAAATGGGGCTGGATAGGCCACACTCTGCGCAAGAGCCCAGACAATGTCACAAGGCAGGCGCTAGAGTGGAACCCGCAGGGAAAGAGAAGAGCAGGCAGGCCAAAGGAGACATGGAGACGCTGCACTGAGCGAGAGATGAAGGCAGCTGGATGGACGTGGGCTCAGCTGAAGAGAGACGCCCAGATTCGAGTCCTCTGGAAGAGCGTTGTTGAGGCCCTATGCTCCCACGTGGAGTCAGAGGCTTAAGTCAAGTAATTCATGTCATTATCTCATTTTACATTTTACACAAGCTCTGTTTTAAAAAAAAGAATTAAAAAAATTTAAGTTGTGTGAAGCTCACTGTACATATCGCAATATGATGTGCAGCTATGATCTCTATTACACCACTACATAGGCCAGTCATATTCGTGCCCTCGTACTTCTAATGTTCATGGGCGTATTCAGGGGGGGGCAAGGGGGCCTTTGCTCCCCCTACATTTTGAAAAAATGTCATAAAGTTGTTACAATCAAACTGAACAAAATTTCTTAAAGTTTATTACATTAAAGTATAATAACTAAACAAACAACAAATGTACCTCAAACCTAATCTATAACAGCAGAAAGTAACCAACTTGCTTGCTTTTTCCAGATTGTTCTAAATATTCCAGTTGTTTAACAATTTCTGTGACATTTTCAGCGAGAATCCGCAACCTTTTTAAATTTATATATCCATCTAGTTTCACATAGCAAAGGAACATTTGGAATTAGTTTTCTTTGCTGATTAATTTCTCAGAAAAAAAACTATAATTGAATTAATTTTTCCTATTGTGTTTCGTACAGCATTCACATTATTTAAATCGTTCACAACAAGATTTAATTTATGTGACTGAACTGCAATGTACAATTGCTGCTTTTGGGTCTTTTTTTCGAATTATTGCTTGGACTGCTCCTTCTTTACTTGCCATTGCAGAGCATCCGTCTTATCTTTGACCAAAAAAATTTGTCATATCTAATCAAGCTCGTAGCGTGCGGGGGGGGGGGGCAGGGGAGCCTGGCCCTCCCTGCGTTTTATCTGGCCCCTCTGCTTGTTTGCTCTAGATAGTAAAATTTATTTCCTGCCCCCCTGCTATAGCTTGGCCTCTGCTGTAGATTGACTGACCCCTGCTGTAGAATTTTCACGCTATGGGGCCTGTATCTAATCCCAATTCTAATGAATTTGTAATTATGGTGTCTTTGACAAATCTAACATCAAGTGACATCTGCTCAATGCCTGAAATTATATTGTCTCGTCGGCAATTAGTATAGAAATTGCAACTGAATTATTTGCTTCACGAACAATGTCTTCACGCAAGAAATACCCACAAATTTCGATCATAGTGTTTTGTGTAGTTTCCGACAGGCCCATCGACAGAAATTTCGGGCCCCTGGGCAGGGCTATCACGCGCCTCTCGTGCTGATAATAATATTTTCAAAAGTTGATTGGCCAGCTCAGTCCGGGCCCCTAAAACTCGCCGGGCCACTGGACATTTGCCCCCTGCCCCCTCTCGTCGGCACTGGTTGCCGAGATATACTTAGCACTACAAGAACCAAATGACAAA